>JAAGEH010000137.1:1845788-1918835 GCA_011751065.1 Lasiurus cinereus | reverse complement strand
GGGAGGGGTGGGTCCTTCAGGCCAGCCTGTGCCCTCTTGCAGTTGGGGACCCCTCAGGGGATGTCTGCCAAGGGGTGCTTAGTGCTGCCGCAGAGAGGCTGCCTCCACCACCGCTGTGCTCACCAGCCCTGAGCCCAGCTTCTGGCTGAGTGGCACTCCCCCTGTGGGAATACAGTGACCACCAGGGGACAGCTCTTGCATTGAGTATCTGCCCCCCTGGTGGTCAGTGTGCATCATAGCAACCAGTTGGTCCACCATTAGGTCTACCTGGTATTTGCATATTAGGCATTTATTTTTTTTTATTGATTTTTAAAAATATGTATTTTATTGATGTTTTACAGAGAGGAAGGGAGAGGGATAGAGAGCTAGGAGCATTGATGAGAGAGAGACATCGATCAGCTGCCTCCTGCACACTGGCTACTGGGGATGTGCCTGCAATCAAGATACATGCCCTTGACTGGAATCAAACCTGGGACCCTTCAGTCTGCAGGCCAGCGCTCTACCCACTGAGCCAAACCGGTTAGGGCTATTAAGCGTTTATTATATAGGATTAAGAAGACAGATATTAACATGTGCAAAAGGTCCTGAGACCAGAGGTAAAAGGATGGTCCTTATGAGGAACAGGCAAAAGGGCAATGTGGCTTGGGGTTCAGGAACAATCTATGAGGCTTATAGAGATTGGGGGTCATTGACTCTATTGGCACTTGCTGCTATCAGGAATTGTTCTAAGCCCTTAAATATACAACTCTTTTTAAAAATGCTTACAACAGCCCTTTAAGATATGTATAAAGCCATTCCCATTTTACAGAAGGGGAAACTAAGGCGTGGAAAGATTAATTACATGTCAGTCTGGCTCCAGAGTCTGTTCTGTTAACCACTATGCTCTGCTACCTATGGTGCCAGACCACAGGCACATTCCAATCCTGTAGCAGGTGTAACGTCAATATACAAGTTACTAAAGAATGTAAATTAAAAAAAAGATCTGGTGGGAGATGTGCAGAGGACAGGAAGTTGGGGGAAGGAGGTATGCCCTCCTACTAGGTGTCAAGGTAGATTTGTAATATTTATTTTATCTGAAATGCTCCCTTCTTATTTTGTCCTCTGTGATCCTAGCTGTGGAGTGGGGAAAGATGACAGTGTGTGTGTGTGTGTGTGTGTGTGTGTGTGTGAAATTGACCAATGGAGGGCTTGTGCTCATAGCTTTGGGCCTTCTCTGGGTCTTGTCATTTCCTACAAAAGAGATGAATTCCAGTTTGGGGAAGACAAGAGAGGGTTTGATCTTGGTCCCCACTCCTCTCATCTTTTTAAAAAAATATATTTTATCTATTTTTTTACAGAGAGGAAGGGAGAGGGATAGAGAGTTAGAAACATCGATGAGAGAGAGAGACGTCGATCAGCTGCCTCCTGCACGCCCCCTACTGGAGATGTGCCCACAACCAAGGTACATGCCCTTGACCGGAATCGAACCTGGGACCTTTCAGTCCGCAGGCTAATGCTCTATCCACTGAGCCAAACCAGTTTCTGCCTCCCCTCATCTTTACCTCTCTCCTTCTGGAAGGAAAAAGAGAACAAGAAAGCAGTGGAGAGTGGTCATAGCAGACACATAACTCTTGTGCAGCCCCACATGGGCAATAAGACTACTAAACTTTCCACTCGGGACTTTCCCCTTGAAACAGGGGCGAGGAGGAAGTATAATCATTGGGGAGGTGAGTGGAGGTGAGGAGAAAGAAATAGGAAACGGGTGTGACCATCATCAATATGATCTCTCCTGAATTTTTTTTTTTTTTTTAGTCATGGAGGCACAGCAATCAAATCTCTTCCCCGTGTCTTATCCATAGACTCGATCACATCGTGATGACAGTAAAGAGTATCAAAGACACCACCATGTTTTATTCCAAAATTCTGGGCATGGAGATCATAACGTTCAAGGTAATTATTATTTTTTAAAATATATTTTTATTGATTTCAGAGAGGAAGGGAGAGAGAGAGAGAGAAATATCAATGATGAGAATCATTGATTGGCTGCCTCCTGCATGTCCTCTACTGGGGATTGAGCCTGCAACCCGGGCATGTGCCCTTGACTGGAATCAAACCCGGGATCTTTAGTCCACAGGCCAACATCCTATCCACTGAGCCAAACCAGCTAGGGCTCAAAGTAATTATTTACACAAATGCCAGATTGTAGATGGAGTAAGAGTTGATGATAATACTTTAAAAAATAACTTTAAAAATCCCACTACAAATCTGTGAGGAAAATTTAAAGGATCAGTGAAGGAGACCAAATTCTGAATAATGGAACTTCCAGAGAGAATGGAGAAATGGAGGGGAGGAAATTACCATAGAAATAATTCAAGAGAATTTCCAGTCCTTACCTGGAAAGGGTTAGCCGAATACCCAGTACATTGATATTTAGCTGTGTTCTTATGAAATTATAGAACATCAAAGTGAAAATGAAAATCATAGGAAATTTCAGAGAGGTTAAAAAGTAGTTCAACTACAAAGGAAAAAAATATGCAGATATCAGATTTCCTAAAATTTGCATCAGAGACTAGAAGACAACACAAGATTTTTAGAGAAACATTTCAACCTAGAATTCTATGTCCAACTAAACTATTAATCAAAATGAGGGTAGAATAAATCATTCTTAGACATAAAGTAACTTGGAAATGTTGCCCACTTACTTTGAAAATTGAAATTATGCTACATCAAAATGAGTGATTAAGCCAGGAGTAAGGAAGACATCAAAGCCAGGATACTGTGGATCCCAAGAGGATTCTAGATGTGGGAACGCACAGGATTTAGTTGGAAACTCTGCTAGGAGGATTCTCTGAAAGGTCAGAGGCCTCTAAGCACAGACCTGCCTTGACTTTTGCAAACAACTCTAAGCCCCAGGGTGTTTTACTGGAATCTTTATGTTTAGACTTGAAAACATCCGTGCTTAAAGGACACTACAGACGTATGTGTCTTCTCAAGGATGCTTGCCCTGCTGATAGTATCTAGAGGTTAATTTTAGTTCAGGCTGTTGTTCCAATAAAAGCCTAAGGAGGCAGGTGAACGGGACCGTCCGGTTCTTTCAGGCAGGCAGTCCCTTAGCCCTCTCTTTCATAGACACGTGGGTCAGAGTAATCATTCATCCATCGCTCAGGGTCTGCCGGTCAGCCCCAGCACCCAGAAAGATATCTAGATCTGGAAGATAACCAGTCCAATTTGAAAAAGGAGAAAGAAAGTTCCCAAGAAAGGAGCTTGCAGGAAAAGAGGAGGTTTCCAAAGGTTGGATAATGTATTATCCTCGAGCATTCTAAACAATTGCAAAAGTGGGAAATGCAGAGAAAGCAAAAAACATGATTGCTTAAATGGAAAGAGCCCATATAAGGGCAAAAAGGATAAAATATTTAAACTTAACATGAAACACTATGCATCAAAATAGAATTATGTAAAACAGACTATCAAGATGGATAGTTCTAAAAAAAGATCATGTTGAGTGAAAAATGAAGAAACGGGATCAGGTCTACAGCATGGTACCACTTATACGCACATAGAACAATAATACAGCTTTTACAATAACTTATTAAAACCAAACATCAAACACATTATAATGGTTGACTAAGAAAATGGAGATAAAAAGAAGAAATGCATAAAGAAAACTACAGAGGGGCCTTACATGGGCCCATGGTAATAATGAAGCGTATGATGCCTCACCTCCCTATACATGGACCCAGCGGAATACAATTTCAGCACATCTAGGATCAAAGCAAGTCCTAAAAGCTGCAAGAATGTAGGATGGATGTATCATCTACAAAAGAATGAAAAACAGAGTAATATCAGACTTCTTATCAGCAACACCAGATTCAGGAAGAAAACAAAGCCACCTATTTAAGAGGCTATTGGAAAATAACTTGCAACCTTGAATTCTATACTCAACCAGACTATCATTCAAATGTAAAAGTGAAATAAAGTCGTTTTCTGATAAGAGTAGATGTGGTATCAGTCATCCTATATAATAAAAGGGTAAAATGCAAATGACCAAATGGCGGAACCACCCATCACTATGATGTGCACTGACTACCAGGGGACAGGTGCTCAATGCAGGAGCTGCCCCCTGGTGGTCAGTGCACTCCCACAGGGGGAGCACTGCTTAGCCAGAAGCCGGGTTGAGGGCTGGCGAGTGCAGCAGCGGTAGCGGGAGCCTCCCCTGCCTCTACAGCAGCGCTAAGGATGTCTGACTGCTGGCTTAGGCTCACTCCCCGCTCCCCGCGGAGGGCCTAAGCTGTCAGTTGGACTTTCCCCTAGGGCTCCTGGACTGTGAAAGGGCACAGGCTGGGCTGAGGGGACTCCCCCCCCTCCTCCAAGTGCACGAATGTCATGCACTGGGTCTCTAGTGGCGATATAAAAGAAAAAAACATAAAAATGATACAAGAAATAGCAGAGGTTGCCCTGGTTGGTGTTGCTCAGTGGTTAGAGTGTCAGTCCATGCACCGAAGGGTGACAGGTTTGATTCCCGGTCAAGGGCATATACCTGGGTTGCAGGTTCAATCTCTGGCCCCAGTTGAGGCACATGTAGAAAGCCACCAATTGATGTGTCTCTCTCACATTGATGTTTTTCTCTCTCCTCCTCCCTCCCTTCCTTCTACTCTTTCTAAAAATCAATGGAAAAAATATCTTCAGGTGAGAATTAACAACAATAACAAAAAAGAATGGCAGAGGTTGAAAGGCACAGGAGAGGGAGGAGACATGAAGAAAAGAATAGTAGGGTCAATGAGATCCTAGCTGTAGTTCATCTATCAAAACATACAGGTACAAATGGGTTATTTAAAAATTATCAAGGAACTGGCCATTGAACCTCAGAGGAAAGGCAGGGGAGGGTGGCAGAGGGGCTAAGTGATCACCCAAAGGACTTGTATGCATGCACATGAGCGTAACCAAAAGACACAGACAATAGGGGGATGAGGGCATGTACTGGGGGGCGGGAGCGGGTGAGGAGAGGTCAATGGGGTGAAGAGTAGACATATGTAATACTTTCAACAATAAAGAATTTAAATTAAAAAATTAAAAATAAACGGTCAAGGAAACAAAATGATAGACTTCTATTGGGAGGGGTAGTAATGTGGATGAGCTAAATTCTCATGTATCATAGGAGAGGACAGAGATGTCTACAGTTGTTAAATCAAGAAATAGGGACACACATCAGTTAGGGACTGTGTCTAGAGGCACATAGGAGAACACCCAACTAGCAGTGGGTAAAGAAGACAGAATTTTCTTTTTCTCTCATTGAATAACCACCGGAGAGGCAGGCAGGCAGGGTGGGAAGAAGGAAGTGAATGGGCAAAAAGTTCCAGCTCAGTGAGGCTGGGAGGTTCCCAGAAGCCCCACACACAACTTCTGCTGATAGAATTCGGGTTGTGTTTATAAGGAAAAAGGGGAAATTTATATTAAGTTGACAAACTGCTGTTTCTGTGATGGAGAGTATAAACACATTTGGAGATAAGGAAATTATTTCCAGAAGAAACACACACACGTCAAATGCCTGGATTTGAGGAAACCTCATGCCTGAAGTTGAGGGAGACCTCCCATGCTTCTGTTTTCACTGTAGGGAATGAGACTGGGGTGGGGCACAGGGCTGTTGTTGTTGTTGTTTTTCTTTCTTTTCATTGAATAGCTCTTTCCTACATTTAAAAAATGTATTTTATTGATTTCAGAGAGGAAAAGAGAGAAAGAGAAAGCGAAACATCAATAATGAGAGGAAATCATCAATTGACACTGGGAATCCAACTGTGACCTCCTAATCCATAGGTTGATGCTCAACCACTGAGCCATACCAACTGGGCCGTTCTACTTTTTTTTTAAATATATTTTATTGATTTTTTACAGAGAGGAAGGAAGAGGGATAGAGTTAGAAACATCGATGAGAGAGAGACGTCGATCAGCTGCCTCCTGCACGCCCCACACTGGAGATGTGCCCGCAACTAAGGTACATGCCCCCGACCGGAATCGAACCCGGGACTTTCAGTCCACAGGCCGATGCTCTATCCACTGAGCTAAACTGGTTTTGGCACGTCCTACTTTTTTAAAACATTGCTGGGGGTAGGTAAAGGGGCTTTGCCTCACTCATCTGGGTGGTGTAACTCTAGGTTGTTTTCTCACCCCCAATAGGGAGACAGGAAAGCGTTGTGTTTTGGAGACCAGAAATTTAACCTTCACGAAGTGGGAAAAGAATTTGAACCCAAAGCGGCTCACCCAGTTCCTGGCTCTCTGGACATATGTCTGATCACAGAGGTACCTCTGAATGAAATGGTCCAGCACCTCCAGGTGAGTCCGACTCCCATTCTTTGCGGGAAAGCGGCTGCAGATGCATGGGAACAGAAGCAGGACCCAGAGAGGTCTTCCTCCAGTTTCAGGCACAAGGTGTTTCCTTGGATCCAGATAATGCCTGCACACAACTGTTTACTCATTTTTATTGACTTTTTCCCCACATAAACAAATGCATTTGAAAAGGAAACTTTACCCTTGTAAAAAATGTATGCCTAAGTTATCTTTCTATAAATACATTTATGTAAAAAGAAAATGTTCAACCACATAAATGAACAACTCATTGTATCTTGGCACAAAAGGAAGGGAACTGTAAAAACAAATAGTTATAAAAGCATCACAATGTCATTCCATTCTATTTCCATCCCCTGAACGCTCCAGGCCTGACATTCCAAATGGGGATGTGGTAAGTGGCTAAGGAGGTGCTAAGGACTTGTTAGCATCCAGCAGAATCTTTCTTCTTGCTATAATCAAAAGGACTGAAGAAGGAATAATTTAGGATTTCCATTTATTTAATGTTTGTGGCCCTGTAACACAACATTATTTCATGTAAAGGGTGCATTGGTTCTCCCGTTGGGGAAAACAGATCAAGGTCTTAAATGTATTCTGTGCAAATATCCTGAATTTTTTTTTTGTGAAAAATATCAGTGAAAAAGTTTTGTTTGAAAGTAGAGAAAGCATAAGGGTAAAAAGTATGAACTTTGGCCTAGACTACCTGGATTTAAATTCTGACTGTACCGCTTACTAAATAATACTAGACATTATCATCCCCATTTCACAGATGAGGAAACTGAGGTACAGAGCATTTATCTGCCCAAGGCCAGAGAGCTGGAATGTGGCTGGAGCAGAGGGAGGGAGAGGAGAAGGTGGATGAGGTCAGAAAGATACAGGGGTCTTCTAGGCCACTAGAAAGCATTACATTTTGGTCTCACCCATGGAATGTCATGAATAACTTTTGTCTTTTCTTCCTACTTCAGGCTTGTGATGTCCCTATCGAGGAGGGTCCCGTCCCCCGAACTGGGGCAAATGGGCCCATTATGTCCATCTACTTCCGAGACCCTGACGGGAACCTGATTGAGGTGTCCAACTATATTTCCCCATGACAGAAGCTCGTCTCCATTTTTTCCTTCCCCCAGACCCTCCCCAGACCCATAGGCCTCCCAGAACCGATGGCGTAGGCACTGCACACAGCCTGCTGGGCGAAACCTGAGATGGGTTTGAGACCAAACCTACGTGACTGAAAGTTCTCCTTCCAAGCTGCCCCAATAAATTAATGACCTCTCAATGAACAGAAGCTCTGTTATTATTGTCTTGGCCTTACATACGGGTGTTTGTCTAGGGCATAAGGTCTCTGAGCTATTTGGGGATCAGAGACTAGGGTATGACATCTCTGACAACCAAATCCAGGGTCAGGCCCTGGGGTTTAAGGTCTCTGACAGATTTCTCCTTGCCCATGAACCTATCTTTTTTAAAATATATATTTTATTGATTTTTCACAGAGAGGAAGGCAGAGGGATAGAGAGTTAGAAACACTGATGAGAGAGAAACATCAATCAGCTGCCTCCTGCACGCCCCCTACTGGGGATGTGCCCACAACCAAGGTACATGCCCTTGACTGGAATGGAACCTGGGACCTTTCAGCCCACAGGCCGACGCTCTATCCACTGAGCCACACCGGTTAGGGCTAACCTATCTTTTTTTTTATCCTTTTAAACTCATCTCATTCCTTCCAGGTGATGCCTAATGTTTCCACCCCAGAAGCCTCACTGAACCCCAAGATCTCTATGATGGGACCTTTAAGGAGCATCCCAAATACTACCACCTCTTCATGTGCCTTATCTGATCTCACCCCCAGGGGATGTGGAACTTTCTGTCTTCGAATGTAGCAAGTCTAAACTCATCTGTTGAGGCTCAGCTCCTGACATATAGTGTGCTTGGCCCTGTTCCAGGCTTTGGAGAGACAGCACTGAACAGAAGAGATAAGCAAACCTTTGTTTGTAGAGCTACCATTCTAGTGGGAGAGATACCAAAGAAATGAAATGAAGCAAGGAAAATACTAAATATGCTATAGGATGATAAATACTTTGGAGGAAAAGAAAACATGGAAAAAGGGGACCTCGGGTAAAAAATCACTGTGGCAGTTCCCAATGTGTAATGGGATGGCCAGGGGAAAGCTCACTCAGAAGGAGAGGCTGGAGCTCAGATCTGCAGAGGTGAGGGGGCAGCTGCACTGACGGCTGGAGGAAGAGCTTACCAGGCAGAGAAAAGGGCCAGTGAAGGTGCCAGGTGAGTGTGAGGACCAGCAGGAGACTGGTGAGGAAGAAGAGGGAGCACCGAGTGACAGACTAGAGGAGTTTCCCAAGAGAGAAAATGTCAACTAGAGAAGAGGTCTAGAGACAGAGTTCAGAAACAAGGGGAAGAACCAGCACATGCGGTAGGCACAGAGGCAAGGGAAGAGTATGGCTTCTTGAATGAACGAGCGATGGATGAAGGAGCAGGTACGAGAGTCTATTTGAGGTGAGGGAGTCCCTAGTCTTGTGGACTCTGGTCTCCAAACAGTCCCCACCCAGATGAGTGAACCCTCAGGGAGCCCCCAAAATGCTGGAAAGAGAGCATGTGTAAGGATGTGTGCTTCTGCACATGAAAGGCTTTGCCAAAAGCTGTAGCAGGTTTTCTGCCTATTTTTAAAAGACAGCTTACTTTGAATCCAGATGTTATATGCCTGGAGATAGATGATTTATGGAAGAAAGGAAGGAAGGGAGGGAGAGTAGGAAGGAGGGAGGGAGTGGGGGAAGGAAAGGAGACAGGGAGGGAGGGAAAGGAGGGACGGGTGGGCAGCAGATGGTGGATGAATGAATGTTTAGCTGGGTGGGTGGATGGATAGTTTGATGGGTGGGTAGATGGATGGATAGATGGACTGATATCCCTCGCTGCTGGAGAAACTCTTTCACATGTTTGTGCTTAGAAAGAGGAATATGATTTTGTAAATTCCAGATTTTCTGTAATAGGGAAAAAACTAGAAACAATCCAAATGTCCATCAGCAGATCAATTGTTAAACAAACCACGGTACATCCATTCCATGAACTACTACTCAGTAATAAAAGGGAATAATCTCATGAGGCCAGCACTGACCTAATATTAAAACCAGACAAAAATATAACAAGAAAGGAAAACTACAGACCAATATCTCAGAAATATAAATGCAAAAATCTACACTAATAAAAGAGATATGCAAACTAACCGTCACTTCACGACACCCATCAGCCAATCAGGAGTGAGTATACAAATTAACCTCATCACCTCTGTGTAGACTGACAGCAGGGAGGAAGCAGCTCCCAGCACAGCCTGCTTGGCAGTCACCGTAGTATGCAGCAGGCAGGCTCCAGAGAGAGTAGAGAACCACAGGGAGCAGGCCTAAGCCATCAGTAGGACATCTCCTGAGGGCTCCCAGATTGGAGAAGGTGCAGGTCAGGCTGAGGGACACTACTCCCGCTGCACGAATATTGTGCACCGGGCCTCTAGTCTTCAATAAAATACTAGTAAATAGAATTCAGTAACATATAAAAGGATTAGACAACATAACCAAGAATGAAAGATTGGTTCAACATATTAAAAATCAATCAAGGTAAATACACCAGATTAATAGAATATGGTACAAAAACTACATAATCTTAATAGATGCAGAAAAAAAATTTTGATAAAATTCAACACCCTTTCATGATAAAAATACTCAACAATAAGGAATATAAGATAACTTCCTCAACCTGATCAAGGGAATCTACAAAAAGCCTACAGCTAACCTCATACTTAATGCTGAAAGACAGAGAGCTTTCTCCCAAAGATGAGGAACAAGTCCAGGATGCTTCCTTTCACCACTTCTATTCAACGTTGTACTGGAGGTTCTAGTCAAGGCAATTAGGTAAGAAAAAAAAGAAAAGTCATTCATATTGGAAAAAAGAAGTAAAACTATCTCTATTTGCAGATGACATCTGGATACAGAAAATCTTAACCTACAACAAAACCATTATATATACCATATGCATATACACGTACATGTACCTACATACGTGTAACTTAGCAAGGTACAGGATTTAAGATCACACAAAACTTAATCATATTTCTATATGTTAGCAATGAATAATCCAAAAGTGAAATTGAGAAAAGATTTCCAATTACAATAGCATTAAAAACAATAAAACAATTAGTAATAAATATAACAAAGGTTGGCAAGAGTTATATACTGAAAACTATAAAAAATTGCTGAAAGAAATTAAAGGAGACCTAAATAAGTGGAAAGACATCACGTTTACAGATAAACGAGTTTATACTGTTAAGATGGCAATACTCCCCCAATTGATCTACAGATTTCATGCAATCCCTATCAGAATCCCATCTTGCTTCTTTGTAGAAATTGAAAAACTAATCCTAAAATTCAGGTGGAAATGCTAGGGACCCAGAATGGTTACAACAATCTTATTTTTTTAATGTTTTATGGATTTCAGGGAGAGGGAGGGAGAGGAAGCGAGATAGAAACATTGATGAGAAACGTCAATTGGCTGCCTTCTGCATGCCTCCTCCTGGGGATCAAGCCTGCAACCCGGTCATGTGCCTGATGAAATCTAACTAGCAACCTCCTGGTGCATGGGACTAAGTCCAGCCAATTGAGTCACTCACCGGCCACAACAGTCTTGAAAAACACAAACACAGTTGGAGGACTCACACATTCCTATTTAGAAGCTTACTACCTATCTACAGTAATCAAGAGTGTGTGGTACTGGCATAAAAAAAAAAAGACATACAGATCAATAAAATAGAATCAAGAGTCAGAAATAGCCGAGACCGGTTTGGCTCAGTGGATAGAGCGTAGGCTTGCGGACTGAAAGGTCCCAGGTTCGATTCCGGTTGGGGGCATGTACCTTGCTTGCAGGCACATCTCCACTGTGGGGCGTGCAAGAGGCGGCTGATCGATGTCTATCTCTCATCGATGTTTCTGACTTTCTATCTCTCTCCCTTCCTCTCTGTAAAAAAATCAATAAAATATATTTTTTTAAAAAGAGTAAAAAATAATATATATGGGCAACTGATTTTTGACTAGTATGTCAAGACAAGCCAATGGAGAAAAAATAGTCTTTTCAACAAGTGGTGCTGGGACAGCCAGCTATCCATAAACGAAAGAATGAATTTGGATCCCTGACTCACACCAGATACAAAAATTCACTCAAAATTCGCCGAAACCGGTTTGGCTCAGTGGATAGAGCATCAGCCTGTGGACTGAAAGGTCCCAGGTTCAATTCTGGTCAAGGGCATGTACCTTGGTTGCGGGAACATCCCCAGTAGGGGGCGTGCAGGAGGGAGCTGATCGATGTTTCTCTCATTGATGTTTCTAACTATCTCTCTCCCTTCCTCTCTGTAAAAAATCAATAAAAAGTATAAAAATAAATAAAAATTTTAAAAATGAATCAAAGACCTAAATATAAGATCTAAAACTATAAAACTTTTATAAGAAAACTTAGGCATAAGTCTTTGTGACCTTGCATTAGGCAATGGTTTCTTAAATATGACACTTAAAACATAAGCAATCAAAGAAAATATAAATAAATTGAACTTTGTTAAAATAAAAACTTTTGTGCTTCAAATGTAACTCTCAAGAAAATGAAAGGGCAACCCACAAATAAGAAAAAATACTTGCAAATCACATATCTATAAGAGTCTAGCATCCATAATATACAAAGAACTCTTAGAACTCAACAACAGAAAGACAAATAACCCAATTAAAAATGGGCAAAGAATTTGAACTCTAAAGAAGATGTGCAAATGGTGAACAACCACATGAAGAATAGCTCAACACCGTAAGTCATGAGGAAAATGCAAATCAAAACTATATGGAGCCCCACTGGTGTGGCTCAGTGGTTGAGTGTTGAGCAAGTGCGGGTTGCCAACTCAATCCCCCTTAGGGGGTGTGCAGGAGGCAGCCAATTGCTGATTCTCTTTCATCACTGATGTTTCTATCTTTCTCTCCCTCTCCTTTCCTCTCTGAAATCAATAAAAAATATATATATTTAAAAAAAACAGGATAATATCAAGTGTTAAAAGGATGTGGATAAAGTGGAGCCCTCCCACAACTTTGGTGGAAAACACTTTTGTAGTTCCTCAAAAAGTTAAACAGGCCCTAACTGGTTTGGTTCAGTGGACAGAGCATCGGCCGGTAGACTGAAAGGTCCCAGGTTCGATTCCAGTCAAGAGCATGTACCTTGGTTGCATGCACATCCCCAGTGGGAGGTGTGCAGGAGGCAGCGGATCAATGTTCCTCTCTCATCGATGTTTCTGGCTCTCTATCCCTCTCCCTTCTTCTCTGTAAAAAAAATCAATAAAATATATTTTAAAAAATAGTTAAAACAGAATTATCTGCCATTCTGTTCCTCATATTGTATGATTCCATTTATATGAAATATCCAGAACAGGCAAATCCACGACAGAAATTAGCTTAGTATGCCAGGGCCTTGGAGGAAGCAGAAATGGAATGCGAAATAACTGCTGATGGGTATGGGGCTTCTTTCGGGGGTGATGAAAGTGTTCTAGAATTGATAGTGTTGATAATTGCACAACTTGTGAATAGACTAATCACTGACATGTATACTTTAAAAGGGTGGATTTTATGGTATATGAGTTACAAATCATAATAGGAAAGAATGAACTATGGATACACACAACAATCTGGATGAATGTCACAGCCATTATGCTGAGCAAAAGAAGCACATACTGTATGATTCCATTTATATGAAGTTCAAAAACAAGCCCCCGGACCCCAGTATCCCTTACTGCTTATACATGTATACAAATGGGATAAAAAGCATCATGAGGAAGAGAAATAGCGAACTCAAGGCAGTGGAAGGAGAAAGGGAGATGGAAGTGGTGCAAGGACTTCAACTGTATCGGTAATATTATTTATTTGTAAAGGTATCTGAAGTAAACAAGGCGGGGTTCTGTGCCCATCCTGGTGGACTCCACAATCTGCAAGAGGCATGAACAGTCCAAATGCCCTTGGCTGGCACCAAGCTCTAGAACCCTGAAAGATGCTAGGAGAGAAGGAACCCGTCAGGGAAGACTTTGAGGCAGATAGGACATTGGGGCTGGTCTCAAATGACAAAGTGGATGCTTGGCTGGGACACTCCACCCCCACCCTCACCCCACCTCCCGCCTCGTGGGTCTCCCCCAAAGCCTGGCCTGGCCCCACTGATTCCCTTATCTGCCCACTCCCAGCTGCCTCCCTGCTGGCTGAACTGTAGCCGCAGACTTCTGGGCCTGTGCCCCCTCCACAGGGATGGGGGAGGGAATAGGGGGAGGCTTGGCCTCGGAGCCTTAGGGTTTCTAGCTCTTGATGAAGGCAGGGCTGAGAGGCCTCCATTCCCCATCCTTCCCTTCCCTCCCTGAGCCCTTTCTCGCTCCAGATGTGCAGAAATGGGGCACGAGTCTATCGGCCAAATCCATGTGTGAGATGTAACCCCTCCAGCCTGCCCTCCCCCTGGAGGACAGATTTCCCTCCCTCTCCCCCTCCCCTGGCACTGCTGTTTCTGACAATACTAACACGGAGGAGAGTTACCTTCACAGAGCTCACCGCTTCTGGTGTGCCGGGCAGGCCCTGTGTTGATTGGCATCTCAACAATATTTGATGGGGAGTCTATGACTGCGCCCATTTTCCAGGCGAAGGAACTGGGTGCGGAGTGTGGCTTGCCCAGGAATCATGAGCAAATCAGTGTCAGAACTGAGACAAGAACCTAGGGCTTAGAGAACATCTTCATTTCTCTGTGCCTCCTCCAGTCTGGAAGACGGGGGGCAATTATATGCCCTTACACGCAAGGACCTGGTAAGAATGGGATAGATAATATGATGCAGGGAAGGCACTTAGCACAGTGCCTGGGGTGGCTTGGCAAGCATTGTTGCTGTTGCTGTTATTATTATACTAGTGCTAAGAAAAGTATCCAAATCAGCTGAAACCGGTTTGGTTCAGTGGACAGTGTCAGCCTGCAGACTGAAAGGTCCCAGGTTCGATTCTGGTCAAGGGCATGTATCTTGGTTGCAGGCACATCCCCAGTGGGAGGTGTGCAGGAGGCGGCTGATCAATGTCTCTCTCTCATGGATGTTTCTAACTATCTCTCTCCCTTCCTCTCTGTAAAAAAAATCAATAAAATATATTTTAAAAAGAAATATCCAAATCAGTATTATTTTCATTATTGTTGTTGGTAGAATTAGGATGAATAATAATTATTAGTTTTAGAAATAGTATTAACAATAGTAGTATTGCTAAATTGGAATTAGTATTACTATATTATTAAAATTAGTATTAGTGCAAGTATCAATATTAGAATTAGTATTAATTAGAACTGGTATTGGCATCAGCATTGTATTAGCATCAATATTAGAATCAGTAGTAATTCTCGTAAAAAAGGTCCAAGTACTAGCCCTCATATACAGTAGGTACTCAATAAATAAATAAGAATACTTCAGTTATTGAGATTTCAGATTCAAGTGAGTTAAAACCACTTAATGGATTCAATCATGTTTAGTGGCTCCGTCCCCCTATGGAGTAGCCACTATTATTACCCCATCTTCACAGAAGAGGAACTGAGGTCCGGAGCAGATAGCAAGTCACCCAAGGCCACACGGCCAGTGGGTGGCAGGGGGTCTATAACTGAGGGTGGGCTGGCTGCAGAGTGGATGTCCTGAAACCATCTTCACTTAGGCCACTGGGTCTTTTCTTCATTCTCACCAATGAGGGCTCAGCATGGGCGTGGCACTCAGCAGCAGCTCAATAAACTCAAGTTGTGGCTTTCCTCTCTTTCCTCCTGAAAACTCCCATTTTGCAGATGAGAACACTGTGGCCAGAGGAACACAGTGAGGATGGGAACCTCCCTCTGGGGTGGGTCCATGGGTGAGCAGACCCCGCTGACCCAGGGCTCCATCCTTGCCCCCTGCCCTCAGCGGGTCTTGGTCTCCCCATCTGTAGAATGAGTGGTCAGGAGAGCTTCCTGTCCCATGGAGTTCTGGGGCCATGCCTGGGTAGTCTCACCCCCTTCCCTATGGGGACCCAAGTTGGACACCTACTTTGTGAACTGTGCACATGCATGCAATGTTTTCATACAGAGAACGTGCTCGGAACAGGCCAGGCATGAGTCTATGAGAGCATGAGACACTGGTTGTTGTCACTGCTGTTACCATTCGTGGGGAGGGAAGTAAGACAGGGCAAGAAGGTGGGGACTGAGGTGCAGAGGCCCAGCGATTCTCTGAGGGTCCCTCTCAGCAGGTTGAGGGCAGAGCCAGAGGCCACACAGGACCACAGCAGTCCACATTCCCCTGTCCCACCACCTGCCCAGGGTCTAGCAGGCTGCCACGTGGGGCCTCTGTCCCCCTCTCTGTAGCACTGACTTTGTCTCCCTGCTGTTTCTCCACCTGTGGATGGCCTCGGTCATTTCCAGGCTTTATCTTTCCCTTCTGTCCATCTCTGTCTCTCGGTCTCTTTGCTTGTCTATCTGTTTTTCACTGCCTCTGGCTCTCTCTGTGCATCTCTCTCCCTCTGTCTGTCCCTCCGTTCTTTCTGTGCCTCCTCCCAGCTCTGTGTCTGTCTTTATTTCTCCGAGTCTCCCAGTTTCCATCTTTCTCTATCTGTGTCTCACTCTTCTTTATCCCTCCCATGTCTCCTTTCCTTCCCCCAGCCCATCCCACCTGTTTCCCGCCACCAGAGCAGCATGGCGGGCAAGAAGTTTAGGCCGCTGTCCCTGGGTGCCCCCAGCTCCGCCCCCCATCCCAAGTCAGCCTGTTACCGCGGAGCCAACAGCCACCGTGGCCTCCATCTGATAAGACTTATCTGCTGCCCCAAGACAGGCCAGAGCTGGCGTAAGCCCCAGTGGGGTGCCGAGTGAGCGAGCGTGCCCCTGCCTCCCACCAGCCCTGGCCTGGCCCCTGGGCTGGGCCTGGGTCTTCAAGATGTCCCCTGGGCTCTGGTTTAAATCCTCCTTAACCTTTCTGAATCTCATTTTTGCCTGCAAAATGGGTAAAGTCACTCCCGTCCTATCCCTATGGCCAGTAAGACTCACATACGTAAGTGCCCAGCCTACAGCTGGCCCCGCACATAGTAGGAGCTTTACAAACACTCACTGAAAAGCCGAGCAGAGTCATGAAACCACATCTCCTGTTTTCACTTTATCTTGGTTTCGGCCCGGATTGTTCGGTTGGACACTGAAGTCCATGGGAGCCCAAGTCAAACGGGATCCAAGAATCCATGGGGTGGGCAGGTGGGATGGAGGAGGGTCCCCACTGCCCAGGAGGTACCCCACCAGCAGGAGGCCCGCCCCCTCCCCTGGTTTGCCCCACCCACTGCTGCACCAGCCACTCCCTGGGGAGGAGGGAGGAGGGAGGGAGTGGGGAGGGAGGGAGAGAAGGAGGAAGGGAGCCTCAAAGGCCAAGGCCAGGCAGGACACCCCCTGGGATCACACTGAGCTCGCCACATCCCCAAAGCAGCTGAACCCTCTGCACCAACCAGCCCAGGTCAGTCTCAGCCCCCCGAGAGTCCCCAGCAAGGCAAACTCCGGGCCTGCTGCCTCTTACCTCAAGGCTCTCCCCCTAGCCTGCTTCAGGTTCCCCAACCTACCCCTGGCCCCCAAAGTGTCTACCACCCCTGAATCCCTTGGTAGATCCTCCAGACCACCTCTGCCTTTCCAACCCCCATTCCTATCCCAAACCTACCCCCTACCCCACTCTCTGCCCTGACTCCCATCTACACCTTCCAAAATATCTACGTTCCTCTGATCCCTTAATGCTCCCCTTACCTCATCTCTGCCCCTGTTTTTATGCCCCGAATCCTACTTCTGCCCCAGATCGGATGTTCCCTCACCTGAACTTGTCTCTGTCTACAAATCCCCTCCCGCAACACTCACTCTCCCACCCCAACTATTTCTGCTCCCCAAGCCCTATCTGCTCTACCATATCCTTGCCTCTGCCCCAATTTCTCCCTTTGACCCCATACCTCTCTCTGGCCTGCCAAACCCTAGCTCTATCCTCTTGCTCCCATCTCTGACTCTCAAAACTTGTAATTGTTCCTAGTGATTTCACTCTGATCCCCCAAAACCATTGGTCTCCCCCCAAATCCTTGCCTGCTCATCAAAATGCCTTTGCTACCCCCAAACACCAGGTCTGCTTCTCCAAGTCTGTACTGTCACACTAATTCTTGTATCTGCCTTCCCTGAACCTCATCTCAGCCCCCAAATATCTGTCCGCCAGGTCTCCCCCCAAATCTTTCTCTACTCCAATTCTATCTCAGTTTTGAAACTCCTCCTATGCTCCCATAACCCATCTCTAATAATCAACACATTTCCGCCAGTCCAAACCCATCTTTGACCCGCTAAACTTCATCTCTGCCCCATTAAAACTCTTGGATCCCCAAACTTTTCCATGACACTCAGAATCCATCTCTGACCCCCAAACTACATCTCTAACTTCTCAACTTTAGCTGACTCTCACACTTCACCCTGATCCTCAACCCCGTCTCGGTTTCCCAACCTATTTGATCCCAAAATGTGACCTTTCAAGGTTTATCTCTTCTCAAACCTGCACCTGCTTTCCAAGGCCCCACAGCTATACCCCAAACCTCTCTGACTCCTCAACCCCTATCTGACCCTCAACCCCTCCCAAGTCTCCATCTGCCCTCAGACCCCATCTCTATTCCCTTTAGTCCTGAGGGACCCTCCCTTAAGGGCTGGAATAGGGACGTTACCTGGGGTGAGGGACTGGGCGAGGGGCTGGGCCGAGGGAGAGTTGAGGGTGCCAGCCTGCTGCCTGCTGCCCGTTGGGGCAGCGCTTACTCTAGTGGGGCAGCTGATAAGGAGCTTTCATATCCCCCAGCCTTGAGATAAACTTTATCTCTGTCTGGAGAGTGATAACTGGGCAGGGGGGGGTGGCCTGGGCCCCTGCCATGAGAGGGGTGGGCAGCCCTAGACCCACCAAGGTGTCAGATGCAGGAGGGTTAGAGGGGGTTGCAGGGAGGTTATGGGAGAACAAGGTGAGGATGCGGGGATAAGGGAACAGTGGTGAAAAACAAGACACACGGGGAGACAAAGAGAGAAGGGAGGAAGAAACAGAGAGATGAGGAGAAAAATAGAGAATAAAAAAGAGCAAGGGACAGATATGTAGAGAGAGAAAGGAGAAACAGAGACTCAGAAAGAATGAGATAGAGAGACAGCAGAAGAGCAGGAGACCCCGAAACAGAAATGAGAGTGAGACATTCTATAAGGATGGGTAGGGGGAATAAAGACTCAACTAGAATGGTGGAGGGACAGAAATGAAAGAGATGGAGGATGAGATGAGGAGACAAGACCCCTTCCCTGGGGAGAGACCCTGAAATCTAGGTTGTTTGTGGGACCATCCACAGGGCCATCTCTTTACCAGCATAACCCCCAACCCCGGGCCCAACCCTTCACATGAGCCGGGGGTTTGAAGGGGCCTTCCATTCTATCTTCATCACTCTATCCTACAGACAGGGACACCGAGGCCTTTAGATTCAGAAGACAAGGCAGGGTTAGGGGTACGTTTCCTGGATCTTCATCTGGAGCTGTGTGCAGTGGGTCTGGTCCAGGATAGGGGATAATAAAACAGATGTGGAAATAAGGCCAGAGGGCCCAGAGAGAGAGAAAGCAGGGCAAGACAAACCAGCAGAATGAGATAGGATGTGAAAGATGCAGACATGAGTAGAGAGGGAGAGAAGAGAAAGAGAAGATATAAAGAAAACTAAGAAAAGGAGAAACAAGAAGAGATAAAAAGACAGAGAGGTAGCCCTGTTGGTGTGGCGCAGTTGGTTGAGTGTTGTCCCATGTACTAAGGGTTGCTGGTTCAATTCCCCAGTCGATGTTATTTTTTTCTTCTATCTGTCTATCTGTCTATCTGTCTATCTATCTATCTCTATCTCTCATCAATAAAAACATACTTTTTAGAAAGACAGATACGTCAAACTTCAGAGGGAAGGCAGGGGAGGGGTCAGTAAGAGATCAACCAAAGGACTTGTATCCATGTATCTGAGCATGAACTATGGACACAAATGTAGGGGGATGAGAGCATGTGCTGGGGGCGGGAGCGGGCGGGGAGAGGGCAATGGGGGGAAAAGGAGACATGTGTAAAACTTTCAACAATAAGGAATTTTTTAAAAAGACAGAGAGATAAAGATGGAGAGAGACAATCACAGAGAGATACGGAAAGACAGACAAAGCGAGGGAAACCCACTAGACATTTCTAAAAGCAGACAAAGAGAGGGAGCAGTATCTATCATGGCCGCACAGAAATGATATGAAATACAGAGAGCAGAGGAACGGTGTTGGAGAAAAAGACGCAGGGAGACAGTGATACACGCAGAGTAGCGGCAGAGGGCCAGAAACCAAGCTGCCATCTCACAGGTCTTAGTTTGGCCCTGTCACCACCTCCTATCTGGCAAATGGGGAAACTGAGGCCTGGGGATGGTGGGGGCTGAAGGAAGCAGAAAGCAGAACTATGGCCAGCCTCCCCAGGGAAGTGGGTATGGGTAAAGGGAACACCTCCCACCTGTCCCCCTTCTCAGAGGAAGCCAGTGGCCTTGGGGTGATTTCAAAAGTTGGGCGGGGATGGCAGAGATAAGCACTGGGGGTACTGACCCCCCCACCATGGATCAGGGAGGAACTCTGTCTGCAGACCCAACTGAGGTGGGGGAGGGGGAGTCAAACCGGAAGCCTTGGGGTTTCTGAGAAAGTCAGAAGGCAAGATGCAGCAGATAGGGATGAAACTGGGGAACATAAGACGGTGCACCCCCTGGTCCAAGGGGGTGACCAAGGGGTTCATGGGACTCTAATTCTACACTCCATCCCACCCAATCCACACTCCTCTAGAGGGGGAGGGAAGGGAAGATGGGGGCAGGGGAAGAAGAGAAAGAGGAAGAGGAGGGTAGGAGGAAAAAATGAGCAGAGAGGAAGAGATGAACAGAAAGAGAGGGAGAGAAGGATGAAAAGGAGGAAAGGAGACAGGAGTGGAGGAGATGCAGAGAGGGGGAAAGGGATAGAAGGTAGCTTAGGGGGAGGAGAGGAGAGAAGAAGGAAGAGAGAGAAGAAGAGAAGAGAAAGGGGACCAGGGAGAGAGGATGAGGGGATAAGGGAGAGGAAGAGGAGAAGGGGAAGGGTGGGGGGAGAGTGAGGAGGAAGAAGGAGTGGGAGAGAGAAGGAAGAGGGGAGAAAGGGAAGACAAAAGGGAAGTTGAGTGAGAGAAGGGAAAAGAAGAGATAGGAGGGAGGGAGGAAGGAGAGGAAAGAGAATAAAGGGAGGAGGAGGAGGAAGGAGAAGGAAAGGGAGGGAGGAAGAGGAGAGGAAGGAAGAGAGGGGGGTGTCAGAGGGAGAGAAAGAGGGAAGAAGAAAAAACAAATGAGGCAAGAAGGGGAGGAGAATGGGAAAGGAGAGGAGGATGGAGAGTTAGAGGACAGAGTAGAAGACTAGAGAGAGATGAGGTAGGAGTGTTAAGGGCAGAAAGAGAGGAGGGGGTGGGGAGAAGGCACGTACAGAGATGGGAAGGAGGGATATAAAGATTGAGCGGATGGAGTTGGAGGAGAAAGGAGGAAAGGGGGTGTGGAGAAGAGAGAGGAGGGGAATGATTTCCGTGTCTGAGGACCCCCTCCTGTCCTCACAGATCCAACCTCAGAGGACCCATGGAGTTCCCTGGCCTGGGGGCCCTGGGGACCTCTGAGCCCCTGCCGCAGTTTGTGGACCCCGCCCTTGTGTCCTCACTACCAGAGTCAGGGGTCTTCTTCCCCTCTGGGCCTGAAGGCTTGGATGCAACAGCTTCCTCCTCTGCCCCAAACACCGCCTCGGCTGCAGCTGCTGCACTGGCCTACTACAGGGATGCCGAGGCCTACAGGCACTCCCCAGGTAACTCCTCTGCGTGTTTCTTCCGGCATGGCTTGGGGTTGCCATGGAAACCCTTGGCTAGGGTAGAACCCACAAAGAGGCCATCTTGGAAATGGCCGGAAGCCTTCGCGAGGCTATGTGGACCACGTTCCCCACGTATGTGCAGGCCTGGGAATGTACATACGCAGACTGCCACATCGGGAATGAATGTTGTAAGTAGGTGGGGTGGCCCCAGTTGTTGAGTGGCCCCTGGGTCTCCACGCAGTTATCTCAAAGCCCATGGGGACATGGCTGCAGGTGACTGCAGCTGCCAGAGTGACCAGTGGGGCTCAGACCCAGGAGTCCCTCAGGGCCAGCAGCTGTTCTGGCAACCTATGGGCAGGTGGGAAGGTTGGCCACCAGGCTGGGGCTGCTGGGTACCACTGCACCCTGAAAGCAAGATGGCGTCAGACCTTCTGTCCCCTTCTTTCTTCCTTCCCATACCCCTCCCCCCAACAGTCTTCCAGGTATACCCACTGCTCAACTGTATGGAGGGGATTCCAGGGGGCTCACCATATACCAGCTGGGCCTATGGCAAGACTGGGCTCTACCCTCCCTCCACTGTGTGCCCCACCCGCGAGGACTCCCCACCCCAGGCCTCAGAAGATCCGGATGGAAAAGGCAGTTTCCTAGAAACGTTAAAGACAGAGCGACTGAGTCCGGACCTGTTGACACTGGGACCTGCAGTGCCTTCCTCCATCCCTGTCCCCAGCAGTGCCTACGGGGGCCCCGACTTTCCCAATAACTTCTTTTCTCCCACCGGAAGCCCCCTCAATCCAGCAGCCTATTCCTCCCCCAAGCTTCGTGGAACCCTGCCTCTGGCCACCTGTGGTGAGGACCCCCGAAAGGGACAGGGAGGCTGAGGAGGGGGGAGGGTCCAAGGCAAAGTTGGGCTGAGCCTGGCTCCCTCTTCCCCTCTCTCCACCTCACCAGAGGCCAGGGAGTGTGTGAACTGCGGAGCGACAGCCACTCCGCTGTGGCGGCGAGACAGGACAGGCCACTACCTGTGCAATGCCTGTGGCCTCTATCACAAGATGAACGGGCAAAATAGGCCCCTCATCCGGCCCAAAAAGCGCCTGGTAAGACCCCAGGCCTGCCTCCCTCACCCAGGTACTGCTGTTCCCACTCCTGCAGGATTTCCGTCCTCACACTCTATGAGAAACCCGATCCCCCCCTCCCTGCCCCATCGACTCAGGGACCCAGCCTGTACAGAAGTGTCCGCCCTCTCAGCCCACCCTCAGGCTGCAAGCAGGCACGCCGTCCACTCCCTGCACAGCCGTCTTCATACTTGGCTACACACTGGGATCACCGTGGGGCCCTCCCTAGATGTGTTGATTTACATGGTCTGGGGCGCTGCCTGGGCATCAGGACTGTTTTTGACTCCCCAAGTGAGCCCAATGTCTGCCAACGTTGAGAACCACTGATGCAGCCCCCCACACCATTTGGAAACCCCTGGACAGGAGACCATGTCCTCGCCCCTCAGAGAACCCTCAGGCTACGCCTTGTCCAGGAAGCCCTGCCTTCACCCTGACCCTCACATTCTTGCTGCCCCCAGATCGTCAGCAAGCGGGCAGGTACCCAGTGCACCAACTGCCAGACAACCACCACAACACTGTGGCGGAGGAATGCCAGCGGGGACCCTGTGTGCAATGCCTGCGGACTCTATTACAAGTTACACCAGGTGTGCCCTGCCTCTTGGAACCTGCCCCCTCCCCTACTCCACCAACCCTCCCTTCCTTCTCCTTCTTTCCTTTCCTGTATTCTTCCTGTCTCCCTTCCCTCTCTTCTTCATTCCCTCCTCTCTTGTCCCTGTTATTCTCCTCCCTCCTCTCTCTCTTCTCTGTACCTTCATCTTCCTCTGCCTTTCTTTTCCCTCCTGCTCCCATCTCTCTCCTCCATTCCTCGTCTCCTTTCTCCTCCCCTCCAGCCATCAGCTAGTCCTATGGCTAGAGGCTCCCCCAGCCTTTCCCCAGCTTAGGGCCTCACAAGCTCATGATTCCTTAGGGCAGTGGTCGACAAACTCATTGATCAACAGAGCCAAATACCAACGGCACAATGATTGAAATTTCTTTGGAGAGCCACATTTTTTAAACTTAAACTTCTTCTAATGCCACTTCTTCAACATAGACTCACCCAGGCCGTGGGATTTTGTGGAAGAGCCACACTCAAGGGGCCAAAGAGCCGCATGTGGCTCGAGAGCCACAGTTTGCCAATCACGGCCTTAGGACATTATTTGTGCCACAGTTGGGGCTTGCTCCCCTAGTCCTTGAGCCAGTTCCCTACTCTTTTTAAAAATATATATATTTTATTGATTTTTTTTTACAGAGAGGAAGGGAGGGGAGAGGGATAGAGAGTCAGAAACATCGATGAGAGAGAGACATCGATCAGCTGCCTCCTGCACACTCCCTACCGGGGATATGCCTGCAACCATGGTACATGCCCTTGACCGGGACCGAACCCGGGACCCTTCAGTCCATAGGCCGACGCTCTATCCACTGAGCCAAACCGGTTTTGGCCAGTTCCCTACTCTTAAGGAGTGGGGTGGAAAGGGTAGAAGCACAGAGGCAAAAGTCTGAGGTTGGAGATCACTTACGGCCTCCCTTTTCTCAGGTGAACCGACCACTGACCATGCGGAAGGATGGGATCCAGACTCGGAACCGCAAGGCATCCGGAAAAGGAAAAAAGAAACGAGGGTCAAGTCTGGGAGGCGCGGGACCAGCTGATGGACCAGCTGGTGGCTTCATGGTGGTGGCTGGGGGTGGGGATGGTGGGAATTTTGGGGAAGTGGCCTCAGGCTTGACATTGGGCCCCCCTGGCACTGCCCACCTCTACCAAGGCCTGGGCCCCGTGGTGCTGTCAGGGCCTGTCAGCCACCTCATGCCTTTCCCCGGGCCCCTGCTGGGTTCACCCACAGGCTCCTTCCCCACGGGCTCCATGCCTTCCACCAGCAGCAGCACTGTGGTGGCGCCCCTCAGCTCATGAGGACACAGAGGTGCCGCTCTGCATGGCCTCAGAGCAGGGGTAGGGTCCCTCTCCACGTGGAGCCAGCAATCCCTCTACAATCCAGCCCTCTGGGCCCCAGTGCCCCTTGGTCTGGACCATCAAAGATTTGTGAAATAAAGGAGGTGTCAAATTGGAGGTGTGGGTCTGAGTGGGACTGAATAAAGAGCCGTGGTAGGTGGGTGTGCAACGGTGCCTGTGGTTCTCTGGTGATGGTGTGAGGCTGTGAGAGACAGCAAGTGTGACCCTTCATGACAGTGGGTTATGATGTGCAAGTATAACATGATGTGTGTATGTGAAACCGCATGTGACAGCAACCAGGGTGTATGAAATGGTATGTACATGCACCCGTCATGGGCAGAGACAGTGTGGGGTGACCGCGTGCTGTGTATGGTGGTGACTGTGGGGGTGAGGTTGGGAGAGATGGTGTGCCTGACACCAGGCGACTGTGAGAAACGGGGCCCAAGTGACTATGAGAGGATGTGAGGTATGTGTATAATGGGGTGTGCTGAGGCAACATGTGAGACTGTGCTCATGTGATTGTGCACCACACAGGGTGGTCCTGAGACGTGTACCAGGCACAGCCTGTGTACCAGGCTCAGCATGTGATAAACAAACATTTCAGGAATGTAGAACGGTATGTAGAGACCTAGCAGCGTGTCAGGAGGTCTTTGTGGGTCTGGTAAGGGCAGTGCTTGTGTGCCAGCATGTGTATGTGAGCGTACCCCATATCATGTGCCCTGTCACAGTGCCTCTGAGTGGCTGGCAGCGTGAGCAGCTCTGTACACGTGTTGGTGGAGGCATCAATATATATAGCTTCGTCTGTAAGCTAGGGGACCCACCTCCAAGGGACAGAAGGCATGTTCAGGACAGGACTGGGAGGAAAGAGGGGGGCTGGAATGGAGCCAGCAAGAAGGGCAGAAGCCAGTCTGAGACCCTGGGGGTGTCCATGGGCACTCCATCACTCATCTCTTCTCCCTCTCAGCCCAGTTCAGCCGGCAGCCCTGGGGGAAATGGTAGGGAGGGAGGGGGGAGATTAAGAGACAAAATCATCGCTAGGGGGGATATTTAGCTCCCCGCAGTGCCCACTCCCTCCCCGACACACTCACTGACCTGGGTGCAATTCCTGCCCTGAGTCCCTAGAAGGAAACCAAAGACTGACACTCCATTGCAGGGATCAGCCAACTAGCCGCTCCAGGCCAAAGCCAGACTACAGCCACTCTTTGTATATTTAAAGGGAAAGAAGGAAGATACCAGAGGCTCTATGTGGCCTACGGAGCCTAAAGTGGAATCTGCTCTTCCATGGAACAAGCCCTCCCATCGGAGCATGCACCGAGCCAGGGGACATCCTCACCCAGACAGGCTTGGTGGCTCTGCCCAGGCCACACATCTGGGGTCACAGGGCTGAGCCGGGCGCCGTGGCTGAGCCTCCACACTGCCCAGAGGCTCCTCACCGCAAGCGGCACCATTTCCTGAGTGAGTGCTCGCTGTGCTCGACAATAGCTGGAAGGCTCAGCTGCTTTCGTTCATGAGCACCTGAAAAAACACTCCAGTCCGGCCAGTGTGGCTCAGTGGTTGAGCGTCCACCTATGAACCAGAAGGTCACGGTTCGATTCATGGTCAGGGCACACACCCAGGTTGTAGGCTCGAACCCCAGTGAGATGTGTGCTGGAGGCAGCCAATCCATGATTCTCTCTTATCATTGATGTTTCTCTCTCTCCCTCTCCCTTCCTCTCTGAAATCAATAAAAATGTGTGTTTTTTTTTTAAAGAAATCCCCATCTGTAAACTCTTTGGGAACCCCGATTGAGTTCAGGACCTTGCTTTCATTATTGACAATGATCCCTGACGTGACTCTGCACACAATCCCTACCTCATGCCCCACCCCACAGAATCCATAGGAACCTGTGATCCAACTCTCAACATGAACCTCAGTCTTGAACTTACATGGAAAATCCTTTCCTGAACCTGACCCCCTGCATTAAGTCCAGACCTCAGCCTATACAGGCACCTACAGCCTCACCTGGCATAGGACCCCCTGCCCAGACACTGTACAGCCAGCATGTCAAACTCACAGGCCATGGGCCGCAAGCATCCCACAAGTATTTTTGCAGCCCAGCCAATATAATGGTATATAAGAAATGTTTTAATAAAAATTCTGTAACTTAAGTTTTAGAATATCTGTTACACATAACTAGTAGCCTGGTGCATGGGATTTGTGCACTGGTGGGGGGCGTGGACTGGTCAACTGGCCATTCTGGTCATTCCACAATTCGGTCTCTGGGCTTTTATTATATAGGATTATTAATAAGGAACTACAACATTCACTAATGACTGATTACTATAATTGTGTTGCATTCATTTCCCTTACCTGCATGCCTTCCACTCAGGCGCACCATTTCTCTCCACTAATACTAACAGCAAATATTTTAACATCTAGTTGCCACATTATTAGCCTTGTACTGACTTGTTTGGTGTGTGCAACAGGAAATACTTCGCTTTCAGAGAACAAGAAAAATAGCTTTATTTGCATTACATTGATTAATTTGTACAGCTATTCAGTGTCTGGTAAGTTAATGTTCAAGAAAAAATACCAATTTTTATTAAAATTATTAAAATGTTAATTTTCACGAAATTCTATCATTTTATAGCAACGATGACTCATTTATTTCAGCCCTTTGTATGTAGCATGTCTCTACTGAAATGAACCTATGTTTCTATGAAAATTGAAGCTTTTGTATTTTTTTGCGGCCCACATAAACTTAAACCTTGTTTATCAGGCCTGTGTTAGTCTTCGAGTTTGACATGCTCGCTGTACAGGTCTTGCTGACCTAACCCTGGGTTAGCTCAATGCCCTGACCCTCTACATGAATCCTTGCCTAGAACGGTGCTGGAGCCTATAACCGGATTCTGCGGGAAACCTTTCTCTGACTTCCAACAGAAATCCTTCAATCGACTGGTTTCAGGAATCTCTGACCTGATCTTTTATAGGAACCCCGAAACTTGGCCTCTGGAAACACTCTCCTGACCCTGTATAGGAGCCTGATGTGACTCTCTCTCTGACAGCCTTGTCCTGGAAACCCTGTCCTCACTTTGTACAGGAGCCTCTGTCCTGACTGTGGCTAGTGGCTACCACATGGAACAGCGTAGCTCTGGGGAGTCTACAGAGTCCTGAAGCAGACCCTGCCACAGGCTTTTCAACCCTGCTCCCCTTTCTTCCTGGCTCACTCACGTCCCCAGCCTCCCTTCCAATGACAGGTGGACATGTGACAGTTCTGGTCAATGGATGAGCAGTGACATTCACAACTTCCAGGCCTCGCCCATAGGAATATCTCCTGGGCCCTGGCTGGTGTGATCAGTGGTTAGAGCATGGGCCTGTGCACCGAAGGGTCTCGGGTTCAATTCCCAGTCAAGCGCACATACCTGGATTCAGGATTGACCCCTGGCCCCAGTTACAGGAGGCAAGGAATTGATGTGTATCTTTCACATAGATGTGTATCTTTCACATCGATGTATCTCTCATGCCTCTCTCTCTCTCTCTGTCCCCCTCTATCCCTCCTTCCCTCCCTCCCTTCCACTCTCTCTAGGAATCAGTGGGAAAATATCCTCTGGTGAGAATTAACAAAAACAAAAAACTGCTCATGGAATCCTCCCTTTCTCATCTACCAGCGGAAGAGCAGTAACTCCAACGACTCAGAGAGTAAAGCCACAAGATGGAAGTGGCCCGGGTCCATGGATAACCAGCAGTAAACACTCACATTGGATTCTGTCTGAGCCCCTGAGATTCCCCTTTGTCTGTGACAACAGGTAGCCTAATTCAGCTCCATGAATAATGATCTTTTTACTGAGTCTGGACATGAATACCAGATCTTACGTTCTATATGAACGCCGCTCTGCAGCTGCACAGCAACACCTGGACTGGGCCTGACCTGCGCCAACCAGTCATATGAACCTGTCATAATGCAGGCTAAGAAGCCCCATCCTGAGTGTTTATGGGAACCCATAATCTGGAGCTTTCTGAACACATCCGTCTTGTTCTGTATAGAAACCCCTGCTTGGTTCAGTAGAAGAACATTACAGAAACTATAGGAATCCCTCACCTCACTCTGTACAGGCACATTTACTGGACTCCGTAGAAAAACACCAGTGACGGGACCCTGTTCGTGAATGTCCTCACACCTCCTGCCCTGAGTCCCTAGAAGGAAACCAAAGACTGACACTTCATTGCAGGGATCAGCCAACTAGCCGCTCCAGGCCAAAGCCAGACTACAGCCACTCTTTGTATATTTAAAGGGAAAGAAGGAAGATACCAGAGGCTCTATGTGGCCTACGGGGCCTAAAATATTTACTATCTGGTCCTTCGTAGAAAAAGTTTGCCGACCTCTGCTCTCTTTGGACTACACAGAAAAGCGGGCCTTGCCGAGACCGGTTTGGCTTCGTGGGTAGAGCGTCGGCCTGTGGACTGAAAGGTCCCAGGTTCGATTCCAGTCCGGGGCATGTACCTTGCTTGCAGGCACATCTCCACTGTGGGGCGTGCAGGAGGCGGCTGATCGATGTCTCTCTCTCATCCATGTTTCTGACTTTCTATCTCTTTCCCTTCCTCTCTGTAAAAAATCAATAAAAAAATTTAAAAAAAAAAAGCGGGCCTTGACCCTTCCGAGACTCCCTACTCTATTACCTTGCAGGCATCACCACCTCGGCGTGTTCTCCGGGGTGTGTTGTAGCACTGTGTTTGCTCTGGTGCACGTGGGGGGGCTAAAGGTCTTAGGGCCGCAGCTCTGGTCCTCCGGGACAAAAGACTTGTTCAGGCAGTAAGAGCGGGTAAGGGAAGAGAAGGCTGAAACTAGGATTTTCAGGAGGGCGAGAGGGCCCGGCTAGTGGATGGTGGGGCTGTCAATCTGTTTGTTAGTCAGCGAAGCTGAACCCCAGACCGCTTATCTTTCCGGCCCCAGCCTCCAGCCCGGTAGGAAATGGTGAAGAATGAGAAAGGGAGATTAGGAGGACAAACCCACCTCCTGCGGGGCTATTTAGACCCGGGGTGGGAGGGAATTGTCCCTCTCCCCCGCCCCCCATCCCGCCAAGGGGCAACGAACTCCCCCTTCCCCTAGGCCAGCGGTTCTCCACCTTCCTAAGGCCGCGACCCTTGCATACAGTTCCTCATGGGGTGGTCACCCCCAACCATGAAATTTTGCTGCTGCGATGCATCGTGATGTAAATATCTGCATTTCCCGATGGTCTTAGACCCCAAAGGGGTCGAGACCCACAGGTTGAGAACCGCTGGCCTAGGCACACACTTGGAAGCGGAGGTTACTTAGGGGGGATGCAGGCAGGCAGACCAGGGGACCCTGCTGTTCCAGAACACGCCCCTCCCCAGGTCCATTCCGGGCCCCGGGCACTATTTTATCACAATTTTCCAGATGAGGAAACTGAAGTGTGGATGCGTTCAGTCACTTGCCCAAGGTCACGTGGCTAAGTCCCGGAACCTCAGTTTCCTTATCTGCAAAGCGGCCTTCGTGATGGGAACTGCCTCACAGAACTGTGGCTTGCAACAAGGCCTGCCACATAACACTTGCTATCGCCCCAGTTATTGGCCCCAGCACTTCGGCAGCAGAACATCAGTGACCCTTTCTGAGCCCTCCCTGGGCACCGCCTCGTGTAGATCCAGAGCAGAACAGACTTTCTGGGCTGTTTGACAGTCCAACATGGAGTCTCTGCCAGCCATGACAGTCAGGTCAAGTGGCGATATGCCAAGACAGGCCCAGAGGTAACGGAATGCCCTTGGGATGGGCCTGCAGAACTGAAAGTCTGGGCACAGAGTGGGGCCGCCGCCCATCGCGGGCTATAAAAACTCGGGGCTCCCGCCATTCCACCAGTCAGCTGGGCTGCACCTCATGTCAGCTCAAGGCCCCACAGGACCGGAAGCCACTGTAGACGCCGGGTTTGGGACCAGCGGGGGCCTCTCTAACCCCGGAGGCCACGGATGACGGGGGGCCTCGTGGGGCTTGCTCTGCTGCTCTACGGCTTCAGCTCCCCCTGTCTGCGTGTCACCTGCGTGTCCATCTATTGACTCACGGAGGGGGGGGGCAGTCTCCCCCCGATAAGCCTGGCATCGTGGAAAGACACAATCACTTGAGTGATTCCTCTCGGGGATGTGCCTTCGCTCACGACACACCTTCGTGCACATGGATTCCTAAAACCTTCACCACGTGCCCGACAGGTGTGGTTTCAGTGGTTGAGCATCCGTTTGAGCACGTCCCCAGTGGGGGGGGGGGTGCAGGAGGCAGCTGATCCATGATTCTCTCTCATCACGGATGTTTCTGCCTCTCGCTCTCCCTTTTTCTCCCTGGCATCAACAAAAATATATTTTCACAAAAGAAAAACCGCCACCACCTTGAGCATCGTCGCCACTCCCACGGGCCGGCCACCAGCCCCCTTCCAGTGGCCACCCGGGCCCCCGGCCCGCCCGCGCCACGTCATCAGCGAGCGCAGCGCGGGAAAGCCGCGGGCAGCGGCCACGCCGCCTTTGGCCTAACGCCCTCGCGTGCTCGCCCGTTCGCCCCCTTGAATCACCTCCAGGCACAGGGGTCGTGGGTCCGGAGGGCTCCTGAGGTGACTGGACGAGGACGGAGGGCCGGCGGCCAGGGCAGCGAGGACAAAGGCGGCGGCGGTTGGGGGAGGGGCGGACGGGGCGCCGGAGCGTCGTGCAGGCACGGCCCCCCCGCGCTCCGCGCATGCGCGGCACGGCCCCCCCCGCGCTCCGCGCATGCGCGGCACGGCCCCCCGCGCCGCGTGATGACGTCGCCGCCGGCCGTTGGCGAGCTCGAGGGAGGTGTAGCTCTCGGGGAGCGCGGCCCTGAGGCTGTGGGCGGGATCGGGGCGGCCAGTGGAGAGCGGCGGCCCAATGAAGACGCGGGCCTCGGCCCCGGCAGCCTCTCCCAGGTGGCGGGGACTGGGGCGGTGCTGGTCCTGGGCGGGGTTTGAGGCGAGGGCCGCGCCGGGGCCGGCGGTGTGGAGCCGAGGGGATTGGTTGGCCTTGACGGAGGGGGCGGGGGTTGGCGGGCGGTGGCTGGAATCTGGCTGCCGGGGCTTGGGAAAACGTCGGGGGGTAGGGTTTGGGCGGGGGGTGGGGTCTGGGGGAGGAGAGGGGCCGTCCCCCCGCGGAGCGGTGCTGGTTGAAACGTTAGGGACGGAATCTGGCCTAGTGGAAGGTGCCGGGCGGCGGCGAAGGCGGGGGGAGTGAGGCGGCTCGGTCACGGTGGAGCGGGGCTGGGGGCCGCGCCGGGGCTGGCTGACTGAAAGGGTGGGTGATTTTTCCCGCGGGATCGGGTGGAAAGGGCCAGTGTGTGGAAGAGGTGGGGTCCGGGCGAGGCGGAGAGGAAGGGAAGAATCTGGGAATGGGTCGGTAGAGCGGAAGGGGCGTGATTTGTTGGAGGGCTCGGGCCCTCGAATAGACCGAAGCTCGGGGGGGGGGGGGTTAATTGCTTTTTGAAAGGGCAAAACTTTGAAAGAAGAAAGAATAGTGTTAAAGGGGTGGAGTCTGGTGGAATGGGCGGGGCCAGGTGGACTAGACATCCCAGTGGAGGGAGAGAGCCTTGAGAGAGGGAGTTTTGGAAGGCAGTGGGTGAGAGAATAGCGTAAGGGGCGGGGCCTGGGAAGAGGCTGGGGCGTAGGGTCCTCAGGATATCCTAGTCCCTTCAGTCACGTCCACCGCACCCCCTAGAACCGCGTCAGGGGTGAAATCTTCCCAATCATGACCTCCACCGGCCAGGATTCCACCGCAACTAGGCAACGAAGGAGTATACACAGCCCCCAGACGCCCCCCCAGGACCCCAGCATCATCTCGGTGAGGCCCCAGACCCGTCCTGATGAGGGGGGGGAAGGGGATCAGTGGGCCGTGCAGTGGATTCTGACCTCTCTCTCTGTTTGGCAGAAGCCAGGTGTGAAGAAGGGCACTGGACTCCGCTCCAGCCCCCGGCTAGCCGAGGTGAAGAAGAAGGGCAGAATGAAGAAACTCAGCCAAGCCGCGGAGCAAGAACTAGTCGAGGGGATGCAAGGGCTGGTGAGAGAGGCCTGGCCATAATTTATCCTTCGGTGACCGTCCCACCCTGAGGTTCTCCATCTTGGATGTTACCTCGGCCTCAGACCCTCAATGGATCAGTGTCTCCCATTTTTTTTTTTTCCCTGCAGGATCTCACCCTTGAGGCCAAGACACTGTCTGGTACTGGCGTGGTGTTTGATGAGCAGCTAAATGACTTCCACTGCCTTTGGGATGACAGGTGAGACTTCACTCCTCCAGCTGTGCCCACACCACGCACATATGCACACTCAGAGCCATTAGCACGAACCGAGCCTTTCTTGCACTAGCCTAGAGATTGGCAGCAGATGACTTAGGGAGGTGGGGCTCAGGTTTGAAGGGGTTCTTTTCATGTAGCCAGCAAAGATTTATTAAGTGCTGTGTGCCAGGAGTTAGTGATACAAATGTGTTGGACGAGACAGACAGAGTCCCTTTTCAAAGGGGGTGATAGGTTGAGTCGGAGAGCAGATCATTAAACCGCCAACAGCAGAGTGAAGTGTTTAATATGGGGGGGCTTAGGAGCAGGGGCTTCAAAAGTGTTTAGTGAGCATTTTAGACTAGCATCCGGGGTTCCCGGAAGGTATCCTTAAAAAAAAAGAGACATTTGTGCTGAAACGGAAGAATTATGCCTCCCGTTTGCTCACACATGTAATCCATCAACGAATTCTTTTGTCTCTGACTCCTCACTGCCACCACCATCCTCACTAACCTCAACGTGCAGAGGCCCCGTCCCTGGTTTCCTGTTTCCACTCATCCATGCTGTCTGTTTTCCACACAGCAGCCTAAAAAAAAAAAAAAATGTGTGCGAGGTGATGTTCTCTTTCTTAAAATCGTTCAAGGACAGACCGTTACCTTCAAGGTAAAGTTCAAATTCTTCGTGTTGGCCTCTTAGGTTCCATGTGACCTGGCTCCACATCACCTTGGTGACTTCATCAGCCAGTCCTCTCCCTCATTCGTTTCACTTCACTTCCCTCACACCGGGCCCCTTGCTGCTCTTCCCACATGCCAGGCATTCCCTCAATTCCAGGTCTTTGCCCCGGAATTCCAGGCCAGTCCCTTTTCCAGAGACTCATTGTTTCTGTCTTCTCTTCTTCCGGTTAACATTCACATCTCGAGGGGATTCTCAGAGAGGACTGTGCCTGGCTACTCTCCCCCCTCCCCCCTCTCATCTTACACTTGATCTTTGAGATCTTCCTAGCTCATGTCATTGTTTGCTCATTAGACTTACTAGGTGTTCACCGGTTCAGTATCTATCTCCCCTATCCCAATGGAAGACTCCGAGTGGCAAAGGACTTCAGGGACAGGGCAGTAGACAAAACAAAGAAACCCTAGTGTTTGTGGAGATTAGGGTTTTGAAGGAGAAAACAGATAGTACAACAAAGTAAAGGATACAGTGTGTTAGAAACAAGTCCTGTGATGCGCAGGAGGGAGAGTTGCAGAGAGAACAATGGAGGGAACTCTTCAGTTGGAAAAGGATGGCCAAGGAATGCCTCCCTGATATCTGAAGGAGGTGAGGGAGTGAGCCATGAAGATAATGCGGGAGCAGTGTCTAGGCAGCGGGGAAAGCTAGCTGAAAAGTACGTGGCTGGCTGAAACCGGTTTGGCTCCGTGGATAGAGCATCAGCCTGCGGACTGAAAGGTCCCGGGTTCGATTCCGGTCAAGGGCATGGACCTTGGTTGCAGGCACATCCTCAGTTGGGGGATGTGCAGGAGGCAACTGATTGATGGTTCTCTCTCATCGATGTTTCTAACTCTCTATCCCTTCCTTTCCTCTCTGTAAGAAATCAATAAAATATTTTTTTTTTAAAAAGTACGTGGCTTGATGAGATGGGAGCCATGAGAAAGTTTTGAGAATCAATATTTATCTTCGGTATTGCTAAAAAAAAAAAAGTTTTGAGTTTAGGTAGGACATGATCTGATTTGGATTTTAGCCAGTATCTGGCTACTGTGGGGAGAAAAGACTGTTGGGGCCGAGACCAGTGTGGCTCAGTGGATAGAGCATCAGCCTGCGGACTGAAAGGTCCCAGGTTCGATTCCGGTCAAGGGCATGGACCTTGCTTGCGGATATATCTCCAGTGTGGGGCGTACAGGAGGCAGCTGATCGATGTCTCTCTCTCATCCTCTCTGTAAAAATCAATAAAATATATATTTTTTTTAAAAAAGAAAGGACTATTGGGGGAGTGAGGGCAGAAGCAGGAAGGCCAATGAGGAGCTGACTGTAGTAGCCCCGGTGGGAGATTATGGGAGCAGCAGTGGGGGTGGTGAGGAGAGGGGCAGGCTTTGGCTATGTTGTGAGAACGGGGCCAACAGGTACCAGGGGTAACTTGGAAGTTGCTGGCGTGCAGTGTTGTTTGGAGAAGAATGCAGGACCAGCTGTGTTGCTCACCAGCGTCCCTGTATACGTGTATGTGTTCATGCGACTTCTCTCTGTCATCTCAGCTTCCCTGAGTGTCCTGAGCGGCTCCATGCCATTAAGGAGCAGCTGATCCAGGAGGGCCTGCTGGACCGCTGTGTGTCCTTTCAGGTGGGTTCCCCAGCCAGCGCCCCGGGTGGAGGGCAGGACTGGCAGGACCCGGTTTGGGCCCACACCTTAGCCCTTTGTTCCCTGTGTCTCCTCAGGCCCGGTTTGCTGAAAAGGAAGAGCTGATGTTGGTGCACAGGTGAATTCTTGGTAACCTTGTAGTAACAGGGAGGAGGCTACCCTAGGCCCACCAGGGCAGACTGGATGCTTTGGGAAGGAAGCTCATGGGCTCTGTGGCTTTGGACAAGTGGCTGAACTTCTCTGAATCTCATTGTCATTGCCAATAACTGGGGGACTAGTAAATACAGGTTCCTCAGGAGGGTTGGGTCTATGTTGGGTGCTTAGAATAGTGCCCGACATATCATCAATCTGATGAGCTATTGTTCTTATTGCAATCTGGTGTGTAAACAGCTTGTAATTGAGGAAGTCTGGCTTGTCCAGGGGTCTGGTGCATCGAGGGCTTAGCTGGGGAGGAAACAGGGCCCTGGTTCAGGGCCAAGGCAGGAGGCAGGCCCGTGAATCTCATCTTCCCTGTCTGTCTCCCCAGCCTAGAATATATAGATCTGATGGAGACAACCCAGTACATGAATGAGGGAGAACTCCGAGGCCTAGCAGACACCTATGACTCAGTTTATCTGCATCCGGTAGGGATGAGAACTGTGAGGGCAGAGGGTGGTAGCAATCCTGGGGATGCCCATCCCCACACCCACCCCACCCTAGGGGAAGCAGCTGAGTGGACAGGGCTGACCTCTTCCTTACTCCCTCTCTGGCTCCCCGCTGTCTCCAGAACTCATACACCTGTGCCTGCCTGGCCTCGGGCTCTGTCCTCAGGCTGGTGGATGCGGTCCTGGGGGCTGAAATCAGGAATGGAATGGCTATTGTCAGGTAGGACCTGCCAGCATTTGGATTTCTACGTTAAAAAAAAAATCTCTTCCATCAAGTGTAAAATGTATTGATAATAGGTAGTATATTTGTAACGGGTAGGGTATTTATGTGCTTAAAATGCAAATGAGCGTACAAGAAAAAGTCTTCCTCCCACCCCGTCCCCCAGACACATGCTTCTTCTCCTGGAGGTAGTCACTGTAACCAGTAACTCATGTGTGCCCCAGAAATAGTCTGCGTTTTCAGGGAGTAAATACCATATTTCGTTGATTCTAAGATGCATATTTTTCATATTGGTAACATCTTGCAGTTCAGATGCATCTTGTAAACAGTGACATCTTAGAATTCAGTTGGCAGCATTTTCTGCTTTGTTGTTGGTGTGTAAAAATCACAGTGCATCTTATCATTGTTGGCACCCCCGGAACTGATGAAAGGCAGAAGATGGAGCCTTTCTCCTTCCTCCCCTATTTTAGGGGAGGGCTCCAGCATTCAAGATGCTCCCTCCATTCAGGCATCTTCCACTTAGACATTTCAAAAAGCTATTCTCTAACTGTACAGCTTAGAGCCATGTAGAACGCCACTGTGAACCAGCTCCCTACTGTTGGGCATTTTTTTTCTCCCCAATCATTTACTGTTCCCCAAAAATGCTGCACAAATATTGTTGTCCATTTATAAACACATGATTTTACCCTTTTTTGCTGTCTAGGCTGTGGGCTAAGTCCCCAGGAGCAAAATGACTGGGTGTGAGGGTGTAATCACTGATAATTTAAAGGAACATTATCAAGTTTCCTTCAAAGAGAGAGCAGTAAACAGGGGGTGGGGTGAGAGTCGAAGGGCCCCAGTTACTGAGTTCCTGGCAGGTTGGCAGGCGTCAGCACTGGGGGAGCTGGTAGTCTTACCAGGATTAGAGAGCAAGGGAGAGTCCGTTCCTCCTCTGCAGAGAAGCCCCCAATCTGTGGCTTTCCCTGTCCTGCCTAGGCCTCCTGGACACCACGCCCAGCACAGTCTTATGGATGGATATTGCATGTTCAACCATGTGGCTGTGGCTGCTCGCTATGCTCAGCAGAAGCATGGCATTCAGAGGTCAGCAGCAAATAGCAGGGCAACGGTGATGGGGGTGGCACAGGTGGGATAGCCTGGTGTGGGCATTCCCCCCCCACACCCCGGTGCGCCTGAATTATTTTACACAGCGCTCCCCTCTTCCTCTCACAGGGTCCTCATCGTGGACTGGGATGTGCACCATGGTCAGGGAACACAGTTTACCTTTGACCAGGACCCCAGGTATTCCCCCACATGCCACCTCAGATGCTAGATTCCCAGCCACCCGCCACCCTTAGAGGCCCCCCCAGAAGGAACCAGGAGGGGCGGGAAGGCGTTCACATGACATTGGGCCCCTGCGTGTCTGAGCTCTTAATTTCACCGAGGCAGGACTGTTCCCCATTTTACAGATGGGTGAACTGAGGCTTACAGGTTCACACGGAGAAGAATGGGAAGAGATGAGATTTGCTTCCACAAACATTTAGAGATCTTGCTTACCAATTTACCCTGGTGCCGGAGTGAACCTCAAATTACTACATCATTTTTTTTGTAATTACGATTACTACAAATTATTTACTTAAAAAATTTAAATAAGCCCAGCTGGTGTGACTGAGTGGTTTAGCATTGACCCATGAACCAAGAGGTCACTAGTTCAATCCCTAGTCAGGGCACATGCCTGGGTTGCAGGAGGCAGCTGATCAATGTTTCAATCTCTATCTTTCTCCCTTCCTCTCTCTTTAAAACTAATAAAATACAATTTTTTAAAAATTACAGAAGCCCTGGCTGGTGTGGCTCAGTTGGTTGGAGCATCGCTCTATGCACCAAAGGGGCGTGGGTTTGATTCCTGGTCAGGGCACATACCCCCTGGTCAGGGTGCATGCGGGAGGCAGCCAATTGATATTTCTCACATTGGTATTTCTCTATCTCTTCCTTTCTCTCTCTAAAATCAATTTTAAAAATTTATTAAAAATAATACAGAACTGTCTATAGCGGTGACTCTCCTATAATTCCTATCACCTCAAAAATAATTGTTGATCATTTATGTTATATCCTTACGGAATTTTTCATATAGATGTATAAATATTCATTATCATTATTATTAATACACTGCCTAATGGGGTAATCCTCTACATCAAGCGTGTCAGATTCCAAGGCTAACACAGGCCAAATAAACAAGGTTTAAATTTACAAAACAAAAGCTTCACTTTTCATAGAAATATGGGTTTATTTCTGTAGAGACATGCTGAATACAAAGGGCTGAAATAAATGAGTCATCAGCATAAAATAATAGAACATTTTAATAAAAATTAATATTTCTTCTTTAACATTAACTTACCAGACACTGAATAACTGCACAAATTAATAAGCGTAATGCAAATAAACCTATTTTTCTTGTTCTCCAAAAGCGAAATATTTCCTGTTGCTCACACCACACAAGTCAGTACAAGACTAATGATGTGGCAACCGGCTGCTAAAACATTCGCTTGTTAGTATTAGTGGAGAGAAATGGTACGCCTGTGCACAAGGGAAAAGAAGGCAACACGATTATAGTAACCAGTCATTAGAGAACATTGTGGTTCATTATTAATAATTATGCATAACAGGATATTGTAAGTAAGTTACAAAATTTTTATTAAAATGTTTCTTACATACTGTTATATTGGCTGGGCCGCAAAAATATTCATTGTGGGCTGCATGCAGCCTGTGGGCTGCGAGTTTGACATGCTTGCTGTACATGGTCTGTGGCAATTTGCTTTTCGCATTTAACAGCATGTGGTAGACACTGCTCCATGTTAATACTTCTAGAAAGTACCTCCTTTGTAAGGGCTGTACAGTGTTCCATTGTATGGCTGTACCTCTGGTCGTTTAACTCCAGGACATTTACGATGCTTCCCAGGTTTTGCTATTACAATTCGACAGTGAATAGTATGGTAAATATTTAATTTTACACTTCTTTGAGTATATGTAGAGGATGAATTTCCAGTCATGGATTACTGGGTCAGAGGGTTGGCATGCTTTAAAGTCTGGGATCTGCTGCCGGATTTTCCTCCAGAAAGAGTAGCAGCTTACCCTTCCAGCAGAAAATGATTGAACTATCCTTCTCAGTAGGAGACACTACTGAGTAATTTTTGTGTATCTAGTGTTCTGTGGAACAGACTGTGGAGAATCCACTTCTTCCCGCAGATCCTGAGCTGCCATGGCCCATTAGCTAATCTAGATGGGCTGCGCTGCAGACATCGCTTTATTATTTTCTAGCATTCGGTGTTGCTGACAGATGTCTGATGTCAGTGTGATTTTCATTCCTTTCTGAATAATCTGGTTTGTATCAATGAACAAGAATTTATCCATGCCCTTCAATCTCCCTTCTCCCCATCTCTGTCTCTTAACTCCAACAGCAGGGTTTTGGGGTGGAGACAAGTTGGACAGTCCTTAAAAGACCATTATGAAGACAAGGAAAATTAAAGCAAAGTAGTTAAAAGAAAGAAGTAAACTTAGTGAATGGGCCATTGGCTGAGCTGGTTATTCAGGACTGATTTTGTGTGCAGTGACCTGGAACTGTGCTTGATTTCTCCAGAAGGGAAACCCCAGGTCATCCCCCTCGGGCCCCCGGAGCCTCAAAGTACTTTCCAGGGATTTGTTGAAGTCTCTTATTGTCTGAGTCCTTTCTCCCATTCTGTCTTTCTGGGTGGATACTTGTTTAACATTCCTTTAATGTCTTTTGACTGGGATCTTAGCCGAGTGGGGGGGTAAACCTGTGCCATCAGTTCATCATTCCTTCACTGGAAGTGAGACTTATTTTCTTTATTTATTTTAATTTCTATTTATTTATTTGAAGAGAGGAGTGGGGAGGGAAAGAGAGACATTGATTTGTTGTTCCACTTATTTATGCATTCATTGGTTGATTCTTTGTTATTTATTGACTTTAAGAGAGAGAGGAAGGAGGGGAGAAAAAGAAATGTTGATCTTTTATTCCACTTATATATGATTCATTAGTTGATTCTTATATGTGCACCAACTAGGGATTGAACCCACCACCTTGGCATATCAGGATGATGCTCTAAACAACCAAGCTATCCGGTCAGGGCCAGTCAAAGTTATTTTAAAACTTCCTTCTGTTTGCTTTATAAGCCTAGTTTACTGAGTGTTAGATCTCTTAATTCTGGTGGCTCTCTTGGGGGGTTGCCTTTCTTCAAATCTTTTCTTTCGTTATTTTCTCCCCCTGGTAATAATCTTTATGTTGTATGGGGCATTCCTGTCCCTTTAATGGCTAACTTAGCAAAAAAAAAAAGTTTAGAACTGGTATTTCCTATCAGAGTAAAAATAAAGCCCAATCATTTCCCCACCTACTCAATACCAGAGTTTTCATATAAATGGTCCCTAATCCCAATACATTTTTCTGAATTTCATAAATTTTCTTATGTTGATTTTATTATATTGTACAACTACATTGTTACCATTCATTAAAATGGGACTGTCATGCATTTCCCTAAAAAGGGAAGAAAGCTGCCTTAAATCCTTCCTGGAACAAGGCAGGGAGCGATGAACCAGGGATGGATGGATAAGAGATTATTCATTTGGATTGCCTCAATCAGGATTAAGCCCTCCCACGGCCTACTGGAGGGACCATTGTGTCTTTTCAATATCTGTTCTGTGTGTCAATCCCCCTCACTGCTCTGAGTGCTCTGTTTCTCACCTACACAATAAAAGAAGTACTAGAGGTGGCCGTAAGGTATTGTGAAGAAGGAATTGTCCCTCGCTGGCCTCCTAGAGCCCTAGCCAGCACCCCCACTCCAGTTCCATCCACAGAACCAGCTCCTAAGTCCAACTTCCCAGTCTCCCACTTTATTTAGGAGAAACACCAAGCCCGCCAGCTCGGCCTGATGCTCTGGGCAGCCTTAGCTGGCTCCCACCAATTTAAAGCCCCATGTGGGCCTCCCAAAGTCACAGGGTTTGTCCTACTGTTACCACCTTGGACACAGGGACAGCTGGGTGGAGGGGCATGATCTAGTGTCCCCATGGGGTAAGGAGCTCTCAGGGGCTGAGATAGATCCACTAACTCTCAGGATCTCTGAGCAAGACCTGGGTGTGCGTTGAGGGGGCAGCAGTGTTTGCTGAGGGAGGAGTTCCAGTAAGAGATGAAATGAGTGAGTGAGTGATATAATAGGTAAACATGAAAAAATGAATGAATGACTGAATTAAAGATTTAATAGGGAAAATAATGAGAAAATGAATGAGTGGTTGAACCAACTGTGGTAGCTGTATTTTGGGAGTGTCTGGTGCATTGACTCCTCAATCCACCAATCTCTTTTTTTCTCTGTACCCGCAGTGTGCTCTATTTTTCCATCCACCGCTATGAGCAGGGTCGGTTCTGGCCCCACCTGAAGGCCTCTAACTGGTCCACCACCGGTTTTGGCCAAGGCCAGGGATATACCATCAATGTGCCTTGGAACCAGGTCAGTGTCTGCCCACCTGTTGCCCCCAGAGTGAAGCTCACCCCTACCCTTCAGTGGTTCAAGGCAGAGGGCGGAACGTCCCATCTCACCATCGTGCGCCTCTGTCTGCAGGTTGGGATGCGAGATGCCGACTACATTGCTGCTTTCCTGCAAATCCTGCTGCCGGTCGCCCTTGAGGTCCGGGGGTCTGGGATGATTTGGTGCAGGGTGACAGTGAGGGGTGGGCCATGAGGACAGGTGGCCTCATGTAGTCCTTTCCCCCCTCAGTTCCAGCCCCAGCTGGTCCTGGTGGCCGCTGGATTTGATGCCCTGCAAGGGGACCCCAAGGTAAGGCGGGCTCTCTGGAATGGCAGGTAGGCAGAAGGAGGCTTCTTGGAGCCAGACTGACCCTCCATGTCTCCCCAGGGTGAAATGGCCGCCACTCCAGCAGGGTTTGCCCAGCTCACCCATCTGCTCATGGGTCTGGCAGGAGGCAGGCTGATCCTGTCTCTGGAGGTGAGTGACTCACTTCATCTCTGAATCCTAGAGGACACAATAACAAAGCTTGCATGAGTTCCTGTCCCACCATTTCCGCTTCCTAACTGGACAGCCTCACCTAAGTCACTGGACTTGTGTGATACTAGTAGTAGTCATGTTTAGTGAGTGAAAGGAAGTCACCTTCTAAATTCTTTGTTGCTGCCAAAACGGGTTTGGCTCAGTGGATAGAGTGTCGGCCTGCGGACTGAAAGGTCCCAGGTTCAATTCCGGTCAAGGGCATGTTCCTTGGTTTCGGGCACATCCCCAGTAGGAGGTGTGCAGGAGGCGGCTGATAGATGTTTCTCTTTCATCAATGTTTCTAACTCCCTATCCCTCTCCCTTCCTCTCTGTAAAAAATCAATAAAATCTATTTTAAAATAAAAAATAAATTCTTTGTTGCTCAACATGTAGTCAGCACCCTAGTGGTCATGTTACTACTACTCTTCCCTGGTAACATCTGGTTCTTCCCTCCCCCCACCCCCTATTCTCCCAGGGTGGCTACAATCTTCGCTCCCTGGCTGAGGGAGTCAGCGCCTCACTCCACACCCTTCTGGGTGACCCCTGCCCCATGCTGGAGTCCCCCGGGGCCCCCTGCCGGAGGTAAGCTCAGATGGTAGAGGGAGAGAGTGGGACCCTCACTGCCCATCTTGGGGCCATTTGGTCACTCCCTTCCCCCACCCTCCAGTGCCCAGTCATCACTGTCCTGCACTCTGGAAGCTCTGGCACCCTTCTGGGAGATCCTTGTGAGATCAGGTAGGAGGCAGGGAGCAGGTTTAATGGGGGGAGGGGAGAGGTTCAGGGATGGAATGAGCCGTGGGGCAAGACTGCCTTCTAGAACCTACTCTGACTTTCCTGGGCTGCTTTGGTGGGAGAGGGTCAGTCCCTCTCTCTCACTGGGCCCTGGTTTCAGGCCTCCCTCCCCTTTTTACATTTGAGTAAACTGAGTTACCGAGTATTACATGACCGCGGGCCGGAGAGTAGGGTGAATGTGGTCTCCCCTTGCAGGTGACTCCCTGGACGAGGACAATGAGGATGGAGACAATGAGGAGGAGGAAGAGGAGGGATCATGGCCACCCCCGGCACTCCCAATACCAATGTGGCCAATATTTCAGGCTCGCACAGGGCTGGTCTATGACCAGCGGATGATGGATCACTACAACATGTGGGACAAGTATGTGGCCGAAGCACTGGGCTAAATGTAAGTGGGCAGGGGTTTTTCCCCCCTCAAGCATTAAGCCCTGCCTCTTGTGTCCCCGCCTCCCAGCCAACACCCCGAGGTGCCCCAGCGTGTCTCGCGGATCATGTGCCGTCTGGAGGAGCTGGGCCTTGCCAGCCGCTGCCTCACGCTGCCTGCACGCCCTGCCACAGATGCTGAGCTGCTCACCTGCCATAGGTCAGACGTTCATTCCTGGGGGTGGGATGGGGCCACCGTGCATACATGCCACCTGGGAGCTGGAGCCTGGGTGTGAGTTGCTGCTGGGGGTCGCAAGAGGGGCCTTGGTGGGGACAGAACCACGTGACTCTTCCTGATGCCCGCTCTGTGCCTCCAGTGCCGAGTATGTGGCTCGTCTCCGGGCCACAGAAAAAATGAGAACACGGGAGCTATACCGTGAGAGCGCCAGCTTTGACTCCATCTACATCTGCCCCAGCACCTTTGCCAGTGCCCAGTTGGCCACTGGTGCCACATGCTGCCTTGTGGAGGCTGTGCTGGCGGGAGAGGTATGGCTGCTTTGGGGGGGGGGTGGCTCTGGCTGGGAGTGGCGGTCCTGGGGGAGGGAGAGGGGCTACTCTGAGAAAGTTGGGCGGGGCCTGAGGAAAGAGGGGGTGAGGAGGAGAGCCCTGCTCCCCGAGGCCTTGCTCAATGGGAATGCAGCCATGAGGGATGTGGCTGCAGGACTGGGCCCCTGGCAGCTGGTAGTGCGAGGGAGGGGAGAGAACAGGCAAGGGGACAAGGAGAAGGAGAGCAGCGAGGGCAGGGGTTTTATCTTGGCTCCCTGCTCCTCCTCCCCCCCCCAGGTTTTGAATGGTGTTGCCCTGGTGCGTCCTCCGGGACATCACGCCGAGCAGGATGCTGCTTGCGGTTTCTGCTTCTTCAACTCCGTGGCCGTGGCTGCTCGCCATGCCCAGACCATCAGTGGGCATCCACTGCGGTGAGGGCTCCCTGAATTCCCCCCCCCAGCTCAGTGATTACCCAGCAGACCCCCTAGTACAGCCCCCAGGACGTACCCAGAAGTATCCAAGGGTCTAGCCTCTCCGTGCTTACTTGGAGAAGACCCCAACATGTGGTATCCGGGTGATATGAAACAGGATCCAGGGTCCCTTCCCAGCATTTCTGGCCCCTGACAACTATCCCAACAGAACCCAGGGTCCAAGCCCCCAGTGCTAACCCGCATAGGGCCTGGGGTCTGGCCCTGAGTACTTGATTGGGACCCAGCCTCGGCTGTCATCCTTACTTCCATAGGAACCACAAACTCGCCACCCCATGCTTCCCCTAGGGAATCAGTATCTGGCCACCCACAATATATGCCCCTGCAGACAGGTCCCAGGGGTCTGGCCCTGCCTTCTCCCAGGAGGCCAGGGTCCTGGGTAGCTGACAAGCTCTCCGTCCTCAGGATCCTGATTGTAGACTGGGATGTGCATCACGGCAATGGGACCCAGCACATTTTTGAGGAGGACCCCAGGTGAGGGGCTGGGCCAGGGAGTAGGTGCGGCCAGGGAGGTGGGTGCAACATGCTTCAGGGGTGCCAGGCTGCTAACCAGGCATGGACCCCTCCCCACCCTGTCTCTGGCAGTGTGCTCTACATTTCCCTGCACCGCTATGATTATGGCACCTTCTTTCCCATGGGGGATGAGGGCGCCCCCAACCAGGTGGGCCGGGCTGCAGGCACAGGCTTCACCGTCAACGTGGCCTGGAATGGGCCTCGCATGGGGGACTCTGAGTACCTGGCTGCCTGGCATCGTCTGGTGCTGCCCATTGCCTATGAGGTACGCTTCCGGATGGATGTGACACAGCTGTGTGGGCAGCAGTGAGTGCACATGTGTCTGACTTCTGGGTGACTGATCCTGTGGGACCAACAACAAAGGGGAGGGGGAGGGGCTGTGATGGCCTTTGCGTATGTGACTGTCTTCTCTGTGTGCAACTGTGAAGTACTTTCTGGTGTGCGGGAGTGGTCTTTGTGTTCCTAGCTGTGTGTCCTGTGTGTACACCGTCACCAGTGGCTGTCTGTATGTGACGGTGGCCCCTAGTGACTGCTGTCTCTGTGGAACTGCATGTGCAAACTGGGGAGGGCTCTGTGGATATGTGAGATATTGCACAAGCAGCTGTTTCTACCATTTCTGTGTCATGGTTGCTCTTTCTGTGTCAGCCAGTTTGTGACTTTCTTCACATGGAAGGCTATGTATGACAGTCATCTTTCTGGCAGTTTGTGTGTGTCTATCACTGACTGGAGGTGGCCTGTATATATTTGCTTGGTTCTGCATGAGTGGCTATAGGTAACCACCTTCTCCATGTGTAAACTGTGTGTCTGTCTGTGGCAAACTGTATGTGTGTGCTAACTCAGAAGGCTGATACATGCGTCATCTCTGACCTCTGTGCAGATGCACATGTTCAAGTGTGTGCATGTGTCTGATGCACTGTGGCTGTGATTACCTTCTGTGTGTGTGTGTGTGTGTGTGTGTGTGTGTGTGTGACTTGTTACCATATAGTGATGGCACATGTACGATTGTGTCTGCAGGAGTGACGGGATTACTGTCCCATCTTTGAGAAACTGTGTGTGTATGACTAGTAGGACGTGCAGTTCCATCCAAAGGTGACCATCTTCTGTGTGTGGTATTTGATTGTCATTTTCTGTGATGGAAGTATGTGTGCACTTCTCTTTGGCACCATATATGTAAAACCTTGTAACTTCTGCACATGTATCACATGTTTGACCCAGGGAGAGGAGCATGTTATCTCTTTCACCCTTGGGCATGTGTGTGAGGACCTATCTCTGTCTCTGTGTTTCATGTCACCATCTCTTAATGGCTGAATCTTCACATCTCAGGACTCTGCCTCTAGTCCCCATTCTAGTGTTTTGTGTCTCTAAATCTGTGTCTGATGTGTCCTTACTGTCCATTTTCTCCATGTCTCTCTATCTGTGTCTCCACACCCTCCCTTCCTGGTTTCAGGGCTCTGATCTTTTGTCTCCCAACCTCCAAGACCCACGTCGCCATCTCTCTGATGTCTTCATGTCTTCATTTGTCCTTGTCTCAGTGTCTCTGGATCTACCTCACCCAAGCCTGCCTCCTCTCATGTCCATGCATTTCTTCTCTCCCTGCCTCAGTTTAACCCAGAACTGGTGCTGGTCTCAGCTGGCTTTGATGCGGCATGGGGAGACCCGCTGGGGGGCTGCCATCTGTCACCTGAGGGCTATGCCCACCTCACTCACCTGCTGATGGGCCTTGCCAGTGGCCGAATTATCCTGATCCTAGAGGTAACTCCCTCGGTCCCTCTTTCCACTGTGGGGGGTGGTTGGGAAGACTTGGAGTCCCGCCCTTTCTGCCAGCTGGCTGCAACACGGGGGGAGGTTTCCTAAAATCTCCTTTGAGTGTTGGCACATTAATAATAACACCAGCATGGACCACTTCCATTGAGCGCTCACTATGTGCAAGACACTCTTCTGACACTTTACAGGCATTATTCATTCATTGACAAAGCAGCCTTCTGAAGCGAGGTCCACTGCCCTAGTCATTTTCCTCTCTCAAGATCAGGGAAACTGAGGCACGGAGGGATACAGTAACTATCCAGCAGCCACGCATTTAACAGTGGCAGCGCCAGGGCTTGAATCCAAGCAGCCCGACCCCGGAGCCTCTCCTTTTCACCACTACTTGAACTCTCTCTCTCTCAAGTTCCTGAGATAAAATAAATTCACTGGCTTTTTGTAAATTATTGCGTGTTCCCATGCCCTGGGCCTCAGGCTCCTCATCTGTAAGATGGGGCTGGCTAATCATGGAAGAGTGCCTGGCATACGGTAAGCACTGTAGAAGTGCTAAAGCTTCTGACTATTATGCACTGTTCATGCGCTAGCACTCTCATGTGCTTGTCTGCACCGTTTCACAGATGAAGGCAGTAAGTCCCAGAGAGAGTGATCGACTAGTAAAAGGCCTCACAGTGAGCCCAGGCTGCTTGTGGCACTGCAGAGTGATGGTAGGAACAGGGACTCTTTCACCAGACAGCATAGGTTCTGAGCCCAGCGCTCCTGCTTCTCAGCCTGTTAGAACCTCAGACAAGTCATCGAACCACTCTGAGCCTCGTTTCTTTATCTATAATAACAGAAGAGGCTGGGTTTCCTATAGAGTGTGAGAAAACGGGGTTCCCATACCAGGTCAGGATAGGGGTTCATGTGGGGAGAAAGACCAGTTGTTCCTGTGCTAGGTTTGGGGCAGGGGCATCTGTGAGTTTCTGTACTGTGAAGACACATTCCTACACAGATTGAGCATGTGTGGTTTGAGGACTGAGTTCATAGCACACGATCCTTAGAATAGGGCCTAGCATACAGCAAGCACTTAATGAGCAGCAGCTATCACTGATGTTACCATCAGCATTGTTATGTGGTGGTTATTACCTTGCACTTCACATCACAGCTTATATCCCCCTCAACAACTACCTCGCACAGTGGGTACTGCCATCTGACAAATGTGGGTTCTCTTCACTTGTCCCCAGTTGCCACCTTCCAGCAGGGCCCTGAGGCAGGATTGGGAAGCAGGACATCTTGCCTCCCAAATTCCCCGAGGACACTCGGTCATCCCTTTTCGCTCTCTTTCTCCTTAAAAAGGGTGGCTATAACCTGGCATCCATCTCTGAGTCCATGGCTTCCTGTACCCGCACCCTCCTTGGGGACCCGCCACCCGTGCTGACCCTGTCTCGGCCACCACTGTTAGGGGCCCTGGAATCAATCACTGATACCATCCAAGTACATCGCAGATACTGGCGCAGCTTGAGGACCACGAGTGAGTGGGCATGGGGAATTGGGGACACTGGGGGGCTCGGGAGGGCAGGGATTAGAGGCAGCAGAGGGGATAGCACCCATGCTCAAGGGTCTCCCTCCCATGGTTTCAGAGATCGAAGACAAGGAAGAACCCTTCAGGTCTAAGTCGATCACCAAGGAGGCACCCCAGCCAGCCAGTCCTGAGTCAGCTAAGAAGCTGACCGAGCTGGCAGAGAACATTCTGGATGAAACCCTGGGGAAGGCCATAGCAACAGTATCTGTGCAAGAGTCCACTCTAGTCGTTGCGGAGCTCACTCAGGACCAGCCCTCAGAGGCAGCCGCGGGGGAAGCTATGCTGGACCATACCACCCCCGAGGCAGCCACACCAAACCAGATTACCTCAGAGGCAGCCACAGGGGGTGCCACGCTGGACCAGACCACCACAGAGGAGGCTGTGGGAGAAGCCAAGCTGATCCAGACCCCCGAAGCCTCAAGCACTGACAACCAGACCCCTCCTACCTCACCTGTGCACGGAGCCACAGCCCAGATATCCCTCAGTGCGCTGATTGGGAATCTCAGGACCTTGGAACTAGACAGCCAGGCTCAGGTAAGGCCCCCCAGCACACCCAGGCAGGGGAAGAGAAGGGGGCACGGATCAGGGCGCTCAGATCCATCTCTTGCCTCTGTGTATCCAGGAGGCCCCAGAGCCTGAAATCCCAGAAGAGGAGAGGCTACCAGAGGCAGCTGGGGGTCAAGACCTGGATGACTCGATGCCACTGCAGGCCTTTGGGAACATTGACCAGGTGAGCTCAGGGATGGATGGAACTGTGGCTTCCTTCTTTTACCCGTTTGTACCCCCAGGTAGGAGCATATGACGCAGGGACATGTAATAGGGAGCTAAGTCCCTGGCTTACTCCGTTTTACCCACCTGGACCATGTTCCCTCTCCCTCCCCCCCCCCCCCGGCCATGTTTTATGCTGTGACACCACTGCACTGGTGTCCCCATTTGGCGGCAGTACGCCCCATTCCTGAAGCAGGCTTGGATGTGACCCAACCTTGTCAGGACTGTGGAGAGCTGCAGGAGAATTGGGTGTGTCTGTCTTGCTATGAGGTATGCGACAGAGAACGGGGATGGGGCCGAGGTTGGCCCAGGCACAAAGCATACATGGGTGCTGATCCCTGCCCAACCTTCACCCCCTAACCTCACTCAGGTCTACTGCAGCCGCTACATCAATGCCCATATGGTCCGGCACCATGAAAGCTCGGGACACCCTCTGGTCCTCAGCTACATCGACCTGTCTACCTGGTGTTACCCATGTCAGGCCTATGTTCACCACCAGGTGAGCCCTGAGCAGGGGCCTCTGATGTGTACACACACACTCACGCCCGCCCCCGACACACCTTCTGTGATCAGATAAGGGGGAAATGGAGGCCCTTCTGCATGTGGGCTAGTCCAGGAAACAGGGGTGGTTGAGGGCTGGAGCGGGGGCAGCCTCCTGGCTGAGGTAGAGGGGGTCCTCACTCTCTTCCCAACCCTCTCTTGCCTCCTCCTCAGAGTCTCCTAGAGGTGAAGAACGTCGCTCACCAGAGCAAGTTTGGGGAAGACATACCCCACTCACACTAACTCCCTGAGCGTGCTCCTCTGCTCCACCTTCTGAGGCCCAAGATAGACCAGATTAGTTCATTCCGACCTGTGCCTTGGACGAGGGGCAGCTTCACCCATCCTTCCTGAAAACCCTTCCAACCCCCCACGGGTGCTGATTTAAGTTCAAATACCTGTAAGAAGACTCTGACGATTAATTGTAGCTCTCCCCCTGCCCACTGACTGTCTAGGGACTCCCATCCGTTCTGCCCCAGAAAGAATGGAATAGCTTAGTTGCCTCAAGAGGGGGCTGATGTCAAGAAGATGGTACTTCGGAGGGAGTGGGGAGCAACTGGCAGGTATAGTGGGGTTGCATATGTAATAAAGTTCAAGCTGTTACAAAACCTGGAGGAAGCCTGTTTTTATTCAATATTTTTATTCATTTTTAGAGAACAAGGGAAGGGAGAGAGAGAAACATCAATCGGATGCCTCCTGCATGCCCCCCCCTATGAGGTATCAAGCACACAACCCAGTCATATGCCCCGACCGGGAATTGAACCCACAACCTTTCAGTGCACAGGACGATGCTCAACCAACTGAGCCACACCGACCAGGGCTGGAGAAAGCCTTTTAATCAGGAGTGGGAGGAGAACCCCACGCTCCTGGCCAACAGGGCTGATGGATACAGAAGAAAAGGGGGCATGGGGGTTTGTCTGCAGTTTGGCTGGCTCCCCTATAGATGAAATGGTGGAATCCGTGAGAAAACAAGTGCCTTAGAAATGGGAGCCTCACACCAGTGCCAGCTACACCCTGGGCTGAGAAGGCAAGAAAACTACCAGGAAGTGTGCTCACCAGGCCTCAGTCTCCCCACCTGTCTTTTTGTCCTCATTTGGATGAGGGGCGTGTCCGGGTTGAACATACTTAAATTTTGCAATCATGGGTGGCAGCTTCTTGGGGGAAGGAATACCCACTATGGACCAAGGGCTAGGAGGTTTTATTTCTCCCACCTGAGAATTTGGCCACTCAAGTCCAAGGCTGAGGTTTTCTGGACTTTTCTTCATGGCCACATTGTGGCCCCAAAACATCACCAGAGCCCCACCCAGTCAAGAACAAAGGGAATGGGGAAGGGGAAGGGAGCTGTGGCTAGCTCAGTCCTTCCGTTAAGGAACATTCTGGATGCCCCCTCCAGTAACCCCTGCTTACACCTCATTGGTCAGAACTGTGACTATGATAGCTGCAAGGGAGTCTGGGAATGTTTTAGCGTGGCACATGTCTACCTCATACCAGGCTCTTGGTGCCCCGACAGAATAACCACTCCTCTGCCGCTCTCTCCCTCCAGGAACGGACATGAATCTCTCTGGCACCTCTTTCCCTCCAGGAGCAGACAGCCCCCTCCCAAGCTACCCAAAAGCCTGCTTGCGGCAGCGCAGGCTCCAGGGCCTCAAAGAGGCCCTCCCAAAACCTTTCCCAAAGTCTAGCCACTCTGGTCACCCGCCCCACACCCCAAACACACTAAAAACCCCAAACCGCGGCCCTAACGGGGCAAGGTAAGGGCGAGGCGCAACCGCACGCTGAGGGCACACGGGTGCGGAGGCCTGGCCTCGGGCAGCGCATCCCAATCCCACTTCCTCGGCGGCAGCACCGGCAGGCAGGGCAGGACCTGCGCTCACCCTCTCACTCCGGGCGGGGGGCGAGGCGAGGGGAGGGGAGCTGCTGTTGGAGGGACCTGAGGGCGGGGCCAGGCGCATGCGTATCCCCCGCCCCCCCCTGCTCCGGGGTTAGTGCTGCACCTCTTCCACTGCTGACCCTGTCAGAGCTGCAGCGAGTTCGGGTCCCAGCGCCAACTCCTCTCCGGGACGAGGTGAGCCGCTGGCCGGGCCCTCAGCCGAGCCCGGCCCCGACCTGGGAGGGCTCTCCCGCTAGGGCTGTAGGAGGGCGACCGACCGAGGTGCTTTTTCCGGGGACCCTTCCTCTCCTGCCGCTTCTCCTTAGGGGGCCAGCCACCACATCCCGGCCCCTCCGGCCTCCGGCTTTGTGGAGGCCGAGCCGGGCCCGGGACCGTGCCGGCGGGAACGGGGCTGCGAACCCGCAGACCCAGCCTCAGGGTGAGGGGTGCCTTCCCGTGCCCAAGCCTGTCCCGCCTACGGAAAAACTGGCCGAGATGGTCCAGACGGAGCACAAGGTCAGGGCTTGAGGGTGAAATTTGGGAGTCACTCCTCCCTGCCCCAAACTTACCACGCACCTGGCTTAGTCCCGGGGAAGTACGCTGGAGGTTGTCCCGGGCTAGCCCTGAAAAGGGGCTTGTAAGGGCTCACATTGGGGTGGCCCCCACCCCCCAACCCACCCCCCACTCCCCCTGAATCTGCCACCCCCACTCCCCCTGAATCTGCCACCCCCAACCCACCCCCCACAGGTAGTTAAGCGAACACAAAGGACACACAAAGGATGCGGTCCTGGCAGCGGGGATGGGGGTGGGGTGCGGTGGGGTGGGGGAGGGGGGTCTCCGGGTCTGAAGAACCCCATAATGACACTCCAGTAGCACCTGGCACAGCCAGTGGTTGCGAAGGTGAGACCTGTCGTCTGTGGGTCTCTGATGGGCTGTGGGACCCCCGGCTCCTCCCAGCCTCCTTGCTGCCCTCAGGGATGGAGAGGCTGCGCCAATAGCCCACTCCTCACCAGGGGGTCAGGGGGGCTAAGTGCCGGCATGGCCGGCAGGTAGATGGGCACAGTAAATAACACCTGGTGCTTTTCGGATCCTAGGCACGGCCCTGGCGGCTTGCCAAGCGGGAAGAGCCCACCTCCAACGCCCCCACCCCTCCAATAATGGAACCCTCGGATTTCCATGTGCCCAGGCCCCAAACTGACCCCCCTCCCCTGCCTCTGAATTTCACCTGCCCGATAACCCCACCTTCAGAATATGCCAGAATCCGACCTCCCCTTCCCGCACCCACCGCCCTCACCCCCTTCCTCCCAGTGGGTCCTCAGGGCTAAATCTTCTCCCTCTTTCGGTCTCCCCAACGTTGGGGACCCCCAGAACTCGGTCCCGTTTTAACTCTTTCCTCCCTACGCCCCCTTTCTGGGCAAGCGCAGCCAATAACTTTTCGGGGATCTCTCTCTCTCTCTCTGGCTGGACTGAGGACCACACAGCTGGCTCTGAAACTCAACAGAAAGCCCCCCACACCCCACATCTACCCCCAAACTGCCACTGCTCCCGGGGTTTCCTGGGAGAGCAGCCAGAGCTGCATTTCCTGAGGCCACACGCGGGATATGTATTGAATGAGTTAACGGTGACTCGCTATTAATAGATAACCCTCATTTCACTGGGCGCCTGCTGTGTGCCCGCGCTCTTTAATTGCTTGGTGATTTACTTGCTTATCTTGTTTACGGTGTCTTTCTCACTTTTCCAACCTAATCCTCCCAGGGGCAGGGACTTTCTTTGGTTCACTGCCCCATCCCCACCTCCACCCCTCCCGCCACCCCCATCCCCGCGTCCATCACCATACCCCGGTGTGCCAGGAATGAATGAAAAACGGAACCCTAACAAAAAATGCTAACATTAGCCAAGCACCTCCGGCATGCTGATCACCTGTTGCTGAAATATCTTTGTTTTCCGTCTTCCTGACTACATCGTCACATTTTTTTTGGGGGGGGGGGCTCAGATTTGTTACCTATTCCCCCCCCCCACGTTGCCACAAAGTAGGCGCCTGGTAGCGGCAGGTGGAATAGGTCATAAAGACTGGTGGTGGGCGCGAGCGGGGTGGGCTGACAGACCTCATCACTGGCTTATTTATTTGGTTCCTTGCCCCCACCTTTTAGAACATATACTTCCGTGGGGGGGGGAGCAGGAAGATGGCTCAGCTCCTACTGTATGACAGGCATCGGGCTGGGTTGGGGGTTCAACAGTTAAACACTCAAAACCAAGCCAACGAAATCTCTGCCATGCCTCTGGAGTGCGGCAGGACAGCTAATGGGCAGGGCGGGGGGTCCCTTTTGGGGGTGAATACAAATGTTCTAAAATTAGATCGCTGATCGTTGCACAACTCCGCGAATATCCTGAGTCATTGATTGTGCCCTTTAACTAGGTTAACTTTACGGCACATAAATCATGGCCACAAAGCTGTTTTGAAAAAAACCCCTGCCCTTCACAGAACTTGGGCCGTGGAAGGGAAGGGAAGGAAATCATATAAATAACGTGGAGAGCCTCCTAGAAGGTGATTAGCGCACACCGGGCACAGCAGTAAATATTGACTCAGTGACCCCAGCTGCCCCCTGGCCCCCATGGTCTCCTCACCTAAAGCACCACTGCCTGGCCCCGCCCCCCCATTGTCTGTCTTCTCTTCCCAGTCGCAGGGCCTGCTGTCTGCACCTCTTACCCCCCGAGCATGGCACGCGCCAAGAAGCCCAGCATGCTGGATCTGGGCCTGGGCACCTGGAGCCCTGGCACCCAGGAGGAGAGCCGCAAGACTCCAGCGCCTTCCCGGGCCAAGCAGCTGCCGGAGTACAAGGCGGTGGTGGTGGGCGCCAGCGGCGTGGGCAAGAGCGCGCTGACCATCCAGCTGAACCACCAGTGCTTTGTGGAAGACCATGACCCTACGATCCAGGATTCCTACTGGAAGGAGGTGACCCTGGACCAGGGCGGCTACATCCTGAACGTGCTGGATACGGCCGGGCAGCCCACCCACAAGGCCCTGCGCGACCAGTGCTTGGCGGTTGGGGACGGGGTGCTGGGTGTCTTCGCCCTGGATGATCCCTCGTCTCTAACGCAGCTGCAGCAGATGCGGGCCACCTGGGGCCCCCACTATACGCGGCCCCTCGTCCTGGTGGGCAACAAGTGCGACCTTGCGACCGCCGCCGGAGACGCGCGGGCTGCTGCGACCGCTCTCGCCAAGAGCTGGGGCGCCCCCTTCGTGGAGACCTCGGCCAAAACGCGGCAAGGGGTGGAGGAGGCCTTTGACCTGCTCATCCACGAGATCCAGAAGGTGCAGGAGAGCGGGGCCAAGGAGGCCGAGAATAAGTCCCGGCACCAGAAGACCATGTGCCACTGTGGCTGCTCCGTGGCCTGAAGGTCTTGATCCAGAAACCGGGACCATCCCCCCCCCCCCCCCCCCCCCAGGCCAGGGGGGATGCTTCTCGGCGACGCGAACCCCGAGACTAGCTGTGTGGGACACCGGGTGTATTTAGGATAGATGGACCCCTCTTCTGGGGAGGTTTCCGTTCGGTGGCGGGCCTTTTGGTAAATGTGGAGCATACTGTGGGTTCCGTTTTGTCAAGTTCAGGGATTTTTCGTGGGAAATGAAATAAATGGTGTTCTCAGGTTCCGGAGCTGCCTCCAAGCGTTATGTGGGTGGTGTGAAATGGTTAGGATGGTGAGAGCGCTTTCATTCAAGAAACGCGGGGAAGCCCGCTGTGTGCCAGGCCTGGCTTTAGGTGCAAAGGATGTACAGGCGCGCACACACACACACACACACACACACACAACCCCTGCCCTTGTAGGACACAAAGCTATGTATGTATTCAAGGCAGACGAAGAGACAAAGCATATCAGGGAGGTCAAGGGAAGCATCACGAATCAAGCTAACGAATGTAAGACCTGTCCTCTCGCTCTACCTTCACAAATAACGTTTTTTTAACGGCCCGGCGGCCCAGGTTCTCATTTCCAGTCCTGCTCAGTTTCACGCCAATAGGTGAACGGGTGGGGGAGCACTGCGCTGAGCCCCGACTTTGCAGCCCACTCCCTTTCTCTTATGTTGGGAGCTTGAAAGTGGCACCGAAGCCCGAGTGAGCCCTAGACCTGGGGCACAAACTAAAGAAGGGGTCTCTAGAGGGTCAGACCAAAGCGATGGGCGGCTTTTCCTAGTTTAAGAGTGCCCCCCCCAAAAAAAAATAAAAAAGAGCGGCCATCACCAGCCCCTAGAAACTGCCAATGAGATGATGCACAGCTGCTTTACATCTTATTTTATTGTGGGGCTTGGGGTGGAGATCTTGGGGCATTCTGAGGGCGGTAAGTAAGGCTGGGGGGTAGGGAGGACCTGCGGGTGTCGGGGGAGGGGCGGCCCAGCCAGCGGCTGAGGAGCCATCTGGGTGTCGGGGGAGGGGCGGGCAGCAGTCGGGTGTCCGAGGGAGGGGCGGTCAAAGGCCCTCGCGGCGGGGGAGCAGTCACGCACTTAAGGAGTTGGGGTGTCGGGGACGGGGTGAGGGGTGGCCCTGGACCCGAGGGCGAGCCGGATCCCCGGCGGTGCTCAGGGCGGCAAGAGGCGGCGCGCCAGGGGCGCGGGGGTCTCCAGGCGCTTCACGCGCAGCAGGGCCCCCAGCACCCCATCAGGTGGCACGTCGGGGGCCAGGTCCGGCTCGGCGGCGGCGCGGCGGAGGCGGCGGCGCTGGGCAGCCACAACATCCGAGTCCGCGCTCCCGGTGAGGATCCGGCCCAGCAGGTACCTGCAGGGGGCAGAACGCATGCGGTAAGGGGCTGATCAGCGCCCCGGCCCTAGGACCCAGACGGCCCCGCAACCCCAAACTGCCCCGCTTCTCCCCTCCCCCCCCCAAAAAAAAAAGTCTTCGGCGTCCCCCAGCCAGAGATCTCTACACCCACACCCTAGGCTCAGGCCGCACTCCCTCGGAGGGTCCCAGGACCCACGTGTCCGCCGGGAATGCGTTCGCCCGCGCATCCCCGGGACCCCTACCTCAGCAGTTCGGGGTCCACATCAGACGTGTCGTCACCGGCGTCCTCAGCCTCGGGGCCCGCGGGGCCATCGTCGTAGATCGGGGGCCGGGGGCGCAGGGCCGCGGCCGGGACAGGGGCGGGGGCCAGCTGGGCGGCGAGGGCGGCGGGGTCGAGGCGCGCGCGGAGCAGGGCGCGGGCCAGCTGCGCGGCGGGCGCGTCCGGGTCGTCCTCCAGCCCAGGGGCCGGGTCGGTGGTGCGGGGAGCCCCCCACACCCGCAGCAGCTGCGCCAGGACGCGCGCCTGCTGGTCCTCCGCCTCCTGCGCCTCGGCCCGCGCCCGCTCCTGCCGCTCGGCCTCCAGCAGGTGCGCCAGCGCCCGGGCCAGCTCCTGCACCGCCTCGGCCGCCTCGCCCCGGGCCGCTGCCCGCCGGAAGCGCCGGGGGACCCCGGCCTCGCCCAAGGGCGCCGAGGCTGCGCCCAGGCCGCGGGGCTCCTGCGGAAAGACGAAGTGGAGGGAAAGAGGGCGTCCGTCAGGCCCGGGACCCCCAAACCCGGGGGGTCTCCAAAGGCACCGTGGCTTCTCAAATATCCCTAGGCACCCCTAAGGCCACCGGAGACCCCCAAATATCTCCAGACACACTTAAGACCCCTAGATCCCCACACACAGCAGTTTCCTAGTGGCTCAGGACTTGCCCCAGGGCTTCTGGAAATGGCAGCTAAGACAGCCCTAGACTTTTCTATGTTAATATGGTGGACAATGGGAACCTGTATTTGCATGTCATAGGCTCCTATTGTCCACATGCTTCACCCAAACGGTAGCAGACTTCACACCTTGCTTTTGGGGATCCGGATCTGCATCAGTCCCTTAAAAACATCCTTTCTTTCTTTCTTTCTTTTTTGTCTCCCTGCCCCCTCCCCCCGCATCTTCTGCATTGAATCCATTTTGTATGGATGGACAAGATTTAACCAGTCTTCAATGAACATTTGGGGTATTTCCAATCTTTGTAAATATATTTTATTGATTTTTTACAGAGAAGAAGGGAGAGGGATAGAGAGTTAGAAACATCGATGAGAGAGAAACATCCATCAGTTGCCTCCTGCATACCCCCTTTCTGGGGATGTGCCCACAACCAAGGTACATGCCCTTGACCGGAATTGAGCCTGGGACCTTTTAGTCCGCAGGCTGATACTCTATCCACTGAGCCACATCAGTCAGGGCAGGTATTTCCAATCTTTTGCTATCTTATAAATGATGCTGGAATGAATAACGGTGTTCATATTGCATTTAGCATGTATGCAAGTGACTAATTCGCAGTTCAGTTTTGATATAATTTCAATCAGTTTAAAAAAAATAAAAGAGGGTAGCAAAAGTAGGAGCCAGGACAGAAAACTGACTATGAATGAAGATTTGAGAAATAAATAGCTAGAACATCTAATACAATATTTTAAATCAAATTAAAAACGGGCAAGTTAAACAGAAGATTAGACACAGCCCAGGAAACAACAGGATTGAAGAGAACATAGAAACACACACACACATATTGGCACATGCTACATGACTGAGGTGGCACTGCAGGGCAGTGGGGACAGTTTAGACTTCTTCAGTAAATCATGCAGGAACTGACCCAAATTTGAGAAAATGGAGAAGAAATAAATTTGGCCCTGGACGGTTTAGCTCAGTGGATAGAGCATTGGCCTGCGGACTGAAAGGTCCCGGGTTGAATTCCAGTCAAGGGCATGTACCTGGGTTGCGGGCACATCCCCAGTAGGGAGCGTGCAGGAGGTGGCTGATCTATGTCTCTCTCTCATCGATGTTTCTAACTTTCTATCCCTCTCCCTTCCTCTCTGTAAAAAAATCAATAAAATATATATTTTTTAAAAAAGAAAAATTTGACTGCATTAAAATCGAGAATTCCTTTTTGCCTGAAGACACTGTAAGAAGAATGAGTGGTTTGTTGGTTGGAGCATTGTCCAGTACACCAAAAGGTAGCGGTTTGATTCCTGCTCTGGCGCATGCCCTGTTTCTCTCTCACATCAACGTCTCTCTCTCTCTCACTCTAAAATCAATACAATAAAATAAAATTAACTTCAAAAATAAGAACCAAAAGTAAGCCAGAGTGGGAGAAGATACCTGCAACACAAACCAAATAAAGGGTTAGTATTCAATATTTAAAGAACATCTAAGTCCTAGCCCGTGTCACTCAGTGGATAGAGTGTCAGCCTGCGGATTAAAGGGTCCCAGGTTCGATTCCGGTCAAGGGCATGTACCTTGGTTGTGGGCCCATCCCCAGTGGGGGGTGTGCAGGAGGCAGCTGATAGATGTTCCTTGCTCATCGATGTTTCTCTCTGTCCCTCTCCCTTCCTCTCTGTAAAAAAAAATCAATAGAATATATATTTTTAAAAAGAATATTTAAAAGCAATACAAAACAGGCAAAATTCATGGTCAAGTATTTCACACACAAAAAAAAGGAAACAAAAACGGTTACTAAACATATGAAACAGTCAACTTAAGTCGTGATTGGGAAAATGCAAATTAAAATACCAGTGAGATACAACAAATAACACAGCTAAAAGGTTGCTAAAAAGGCAAAAAGCCGAATAATGCCCGATGTTGGCATGGACGGGCAAAAAATACGTTGCTGGTTGGCAATCAATTGCCAGAATAACTTTGTAGAACATTTCGGCAATGTCTAAAATGATAGACATCAGCCGAGACCGGTTTGGCTCAGTGGATAGAGCGTCGGCTTGTGGACTGAAGGGTCCCGGGTTCGATTCCGGTCGGGGGCATGTACCTTGCTTGCGGTCACATCTCCACTGTGGGGCGTGCAGGAGGCGGCTGATCGATGTCTCTCTCTCATCGATGTTTCTGACTTTCTATCTCTCTCCCTTCCTCTCTGTAAAAAGTCAATAAAATATATTTTTTAAAAAGAAATAAATAAAAAATAAAATAAAATGATGGGCATCTCCTGTAACCCACTCTTGGAGTAGCTTTTGTTCCGATGCTACTGGACACAAGTTCCTTAAAAACTACAGCAGCGCTGACTGTGATCGTATAAAAGTGGAAGGAGCAACAAAAGAAAGGAAGAAAAGTCTAGAAACAATCCAAATGTCTACTGACACGGAGAAGGCATTCATAAACCATGGGATGCTCATATGCTTTTTAAATTTTTCTATTGATTAATTTTTCAGAAAGAGAGAGAGATCTGTTGCTCCATTTCTTTATGCGTTGTTGGTTAATTCTCATGTGTGCTCCGAGCTGGGATCGAACCCAAAACCTTGGTGTATCCGGACAATGCTCTAACCAACTGATCTACCTGGCCAAGGCACTCCTATACCAATGACATACTCATAGGCTAGAATATTACGCAGCAATAAAAATCAATTATAGGCCCTGGTTAGAGCATCATCCAAGGTTGTGGGATAGGGCAAATCAATGAATCTCTCTCTCTCTCCTCTCTCCCTCTCTCTAAAATCAATCACTAAATAGGTTTAAAAATGTATTGTAGCCACACACTTCCATGTGGAGGTTATCTCACCACCAGTGTAGAGAGAGGAAACGAATTCCACTGGAGCTATCCGAGACGAAGTCACCTAATGACTTCCTAGTGATGACCAGAGACCAGAAGCGCTATGATTCTATTTCCACGAGGAAAAACTAAACAAGATACTGCATATGCCATAAGGAACAAAGAAAAGTAAGGCATCAAAGAACTGGAAGTGCCCAGACCGGTTTGGCTCAGTGGATAGAGCGTAGGTCTGCGGACTGAAAGGTCCCAGGTTCGATTCTGGTCAAGAGCATGGACCTTGGTTGCTGGCACATCCCCAGTGGGCGGCGTGCAGGAGGAGGCTGATCAATGTCTCTCTCTCATTGATGTTTCTCTCTATCCCTCTCCCTTTCTCTCTGTAAAAAAACCAATAAAATATATTTTAAAAATAAAAGAACTGGAAGTGTAGGATCTTATTATGGAAGAGAGGGGCTTCTTTGGTCTGTTTCTTAAACTGAGTGGTAGATACCCATGGGGGTTGTTTTCTCACGATCCCTTCCATTGAACATATATGTTAATTATATGATGTCAGATAGACAATATTCAATCGTTTTGGAAATCCTCCAGCTCTGCAGAGTTAGAAGAGGATGTGCCCCAAGTGCCCTTGGCATCCACCACCCCTCTGCCCCCAAGGGATCACCATTACCGGCAATCACAGCCTCACACACATATGGACTGCCGGGCCTTGAGATGGTGCATATGCAACCCAGCACTGCCACATGCATGGGAAAAGAACTGCCCGCATTCCCGCATGGCCGCTCATGCCATGACAATGACCAAGCTTTCCGGAGGCAAGGACACGCACCACCCTCTTCAGGACACAATGCAGTACCCTCTTCCCACAGTGACAGAGCCGCACAAAGACACGGGGAGAAACAGCCTCGCCAACACGCGTCCAGCATCTTAGTCACCCGGCCTAAGGGAACCGAAATGGACCCCGGGGGTGCAAAGACCACGCCCTCCCAAGCCAAACCGAAATCACATCTGCGTGTGCGAGCGCAGGCACGTACACACACACACAAACACAGACACGCCCAAAGGTCACGTCATTGCCAGAGGCTTCACAAACAGACACAGGGTGTTACTAAGAAAAGGCACACCGAGGCACCCCGGCATTCGCGCGCACAGCACACCCGGACCCATCGATGCCACCTTTGTGTGCACCCTCAGAAGGGCTCACATCAAAGGACACGCACAAGGACACCACACCTCCCCCCTGTCATCACATCCCACGCGCGCACACATGGATGAGCGCATCCCTTCGCGTAAGATGTGCTGGTCCCCTGGACAGCGCCACGGGCGCGGGGAGGGATGGGCAGGGCGCGGCTGGGGGCTGAGCCCCAGATACTGCCACCGGAATCCCCAGAGACCCAGCGGCCTGATACCCCGGGCCACCCTAACAGATGTCTCCGCCCATCCGGGGAGCCAGGGCCAGCGAGGCTGGGGTAGCATCCTCCCCACCCCCATTGCCCGACCGGGATCGCACCTTTCCGGGCCGTGCGCAGAGAGCGGCGGGCGGCCGAAGCAGGCCCAGCAGCAGCAGGACCAGAAGGCCGACGCCCCCGGCCCGCGGCCCGCCGAGCAGTGGCGACCCCGCCATGCTGCCCCAGCGAGCCGGGCTCCGGACAGGCGGACGGGCTGGCTGGCAAATGCGCAGCGCCTGGGCTAAGCGGTCCAGGCTGCGGTGCTCTGCGACTGCGCACGCAGGGGTGGGGGGTGGGGGGGCTTGCCATCTCCTGCTCACCCCCCTCCCGCCACTAGACGCAGGCGCATCCTCCGAGCTCCCCCTGCAACCTTTCCATGCAGCCCCGTCTCCATGGAGATGCCCAAGGGGCAAGGTGGAGAGCTGGAGACTGTGATGGCGGTTGCCATGGCATTTGGAGGGCAGTTGCCCAGGCAACAGACCTTGCTGTCGCCTTAACAAACAGACTGGAAAAATTGACTCAGATAAGTGGAATGGGGGTCTGGTCCCCACCTCTTCTGCCTTGAGGAGCAGGTCTAGGACTTTGTTTACCAGATGAACGGTTACAGAACGCCTCTCCGGACCAAGCCCTTTACAGGGCATTGGATTCAATCCGGGGGATGTGACCAGGGACAAGTCAATTCCCCGTTCTAAGGCTCGCCTCATCACTGCATAAAGGGGTTACTAGTAACTGCCTCTCCCAGTGCCTTTAAAGTTTTAAGAAGAGTGACACTCAGTAGGAGCTCAGTACACGCTCCTTTCCTTCCTTGTCTTTATTTCTTTGCTAGTATCTTCCTCTCTCCCTATGGCTCTCTTTGTCTGTCTGTGCCCATCCTGGTAACTGTCTTCCTCTCCCATCTGTCTCTCCCCGCCTCTCTTTCTCTCTGTCTTTACAACCCTCCTCCTGCCTCTGTCTTTATTTTACTGTCTGTATATCTATTTTTTATATATAAAAAATATATCTATTTTTTTATATACCCATTCATTGTTCCAGAGAGTGTTTCAAGCCACTTAAAACGACACATCCAAGGGAAAAAAATCTTTGGTAAAACTGTGTATCCCTGCCGAAACCGGTTTGGCTCAGTGGAGAGAGCCTCGGCCTTCGAACTGAAGGGTCCCAGGTTTGATTCCGGTCAAGGGCATGTATCCTGGTTGTGGCACATCCCCAGTAGGGGGCGTGCAGGAGGCAGCTGATCAATGTCTCTCTCTCATCGATGTTTCTAACTCTCTATCCCTCTCCCTTCCTCTCTGTAAAAAAAAAAAAAAGAAAATCAATAAAATATATTTTTTAAAAGATATTTTCATTTTGGAGTTAAAATGAAGTATGGTAACATGTGGGAAACTTGTTGTGCTTGATAGCCATTTTGTAGTAAGCTCCAGCCACGTTAGCACTAACCTCGGGCTAGCTTTCTATTACCCCAAACCCTAGCTCTTTCCCTAAGCCAGGTGTTTCGCCTTAAGGGCTAGGCCAGGTGTTTCACCTTAAGGGCTAGGCCTCATACCTCCTTCTCCCTATAAATACCCCGAACTCCTGTTGAATAAACGAGACTTGATCAGAACTTTGTCTTGTCTCCATTCCTTGTGTCTCTTGTCCCTTTCATCCCCACTCCCCCTCTAGAGTCCTCATTGACTTAACCCGCGGGTCGGGACAGTAACATGGCATGAATTAAAAGTGAAGAAAAGAAAGATCCATTTATGTTGCGATGAGTTTATCTAACCCATTGATTCTAACTGCTTCTATCTCCTCAGTATTACAAACAACTTTACAATGAAAATCATTATATGCATCTCCTTATGGAGCTGAAGATTAGATACCCAAGGCTGGTATAATGGGCACACGCTTATGGTGGCTGGGCTCCCATGATCCTTGCCTCCCCTTGAGTGTGTGCATGACTAAGGTAACCAGAGGTATATGCTTACATGTATTTAATTGTTAAAAACTAGAGGCCCGGTGTATGGATTTGTGCACAGGTGAGGTCCCTTGGCCTGGCCTGTGGCTCTCCGACATCCCCCGAGGTGTCCTGGATTGTGAGAGGGCACAGGCCAGGCTGAGGGACCCCTATCAGGCTGCCAGCTGGGAAGGAACCATGGGAGGGCTCCAGAGCATATCCGGCCTGTCTCGCCCAGTCTCAATCAGCTGGACTCCAGCAGCAAGTTAACCTACCAATCGGAGTGTCTGCCCCCTGGTGGCCAGTGCCCATCATATCTACTGGTGGAACAGGCAAACAATCCCTTAGGCTTTTCTATGTATAGATGAGTTTGAGACAACCATCTTGTTATTTCAAGGGAGGACACTTTCACTCCCTTGCTGGCTCTGATGAAGCAAGGGGTCACTTTGGGGAACCTCGCACAGTGAGGAACAGAGGATGGCCTCTAGGGGCTGACAGTGGCCTCCAGGGGGTAGCCAGCAAGAAATTAAAGCCCTAGCCGAGACCGGTTTGGCTCAGTGGATAGAGTGTCGGCCTGTGGACTGAAGGGTCCCAGGTTCAATTCCAGCCAAGAGCATGTGCCTTGCTTGCGGGCACATCTCCAGTGTGGGGTGTGCAGGAGGCAGCTGATCAATGTCTCTCTCTAATTGATGTTTCTGATTTTCTATCCCTCTCCCTTCCTCTCTGTAAAAAAATCAATAAAATATATTTTTAAAAAAGAAATTAAATCCCTCAGTCCTTTGGCCCTGGCCAGGTAGCTCAGGGGGTTACAGCATTATCCTGATGCACCAAGGTTGTGGGTTTGATTCCCCCATCAGGGCACATACAAGAACCAACCAATCAATGTGTCTCTCTCACATTGATGTTTCTCTCTGTCTCCTTTCTCTCCTCCTCCTTCTCCTCCTCCTCCTCCTCCTCTTTGTAAAAAAAAAATCAATGGAAAGAATATCCATGGGGGGAAAGGGAGAGGGTATGAGCAGGGGGTGCAATGGGTGGATAAGGACACATTTATAATACCTTAATCAATGAAGAAATTTTTTAAAGAAGAAAGAATATCCACGTGTAAGGATTAACAACAACAAACATAAAGGTCTATGAACAGCTACATCAATTCTACAAAAGGGGATAGCACCTTACACCTGTTAGAATGGCTATCATCAATAAGTCAATAAACAGTCTTGGCCACTGTGGGCCCGTTGGCTGGAGTGTTGTCTCACATACATGCCCAGGTTGTCAGTTCAGTCCCCAGTTGTGGTGAGTGCAACCAATCGATGTGTGCCCTGACCAGGAATCGAACCCACTACCTTTTGGTGTATGGGACCACCCTCCAACCATTTTAGCCTCCTGGTGGAGTGATAGGATAACTTTAAGGGTCTTACTGGAAAAGTACCCTTGAATGTCATACCTCCAATATATAATCACTAGAGGCCTGGTGCACGGAATTTCACACACTGGGGGGTCCCTCAGCCCAGCCTGCACCCTCTCACAGTCTGGGGCCCCTTGGTCCTTACCACCTGCCTGCAGTGGCTGCCCCCTGGTGGTCGGTGCGCATCATAGTGACTGGTTATTCTGCTGTTTGGTCGATTTGCATATTAGGCTTTTATTATATAGGATGGCAAAGACTGTAAAGGGAGGGTGTGGAGAGGAACCAAAGACTCAAGGCCCCTTTTAAACACTTCCAAAGGGACCATGAACATGCCCTTGTGCTTTCTTTTCCAGGTGAATTAAGCTGCTCCTGAAATGATAAGGGAGATGGCTCCCTCTTGTAATCCTCACGGGGTATCTCATCTTTCCAATAACAGGGACACGCATTGCACAGATTTAAATAACTCTGTAATTGCTCAGCTGGCGGCTCAGTGGTTGAGCATCAACCTATGAACCAGGAGGTCATGGTTCAATTCCAGGTCAGGACACCTGCCTCATTGTGAGCTTAATCCCCAGTGTCTGGCATGCAGAAAGCAGCCGACCAATGATCCTCTCTCATCATTGATGTTTCTGTCTCTCTCCCTATCCCTTTCTCTTTAAAATAAAAAGGATACTTAAAAAAAATAACTCTGTTATTTTAAAACTCTGTATAGTTTTTTATGTTGTATAGTAGCTTTATTTTTTATTTTTTTAATTAAATAAATCTTTATTGTTCAGATTATTACAATTGTTCCTCTTTCCCCCCACAGTATTTTTTTACAATACACAAAATAAATCTATTACCAGATTGTAGATACAAAATAATGAGCCATTTACCTGCAATAAACATTAATATTTCAAAAGAAAGATTTTAAATATATTACCAAAACTGTACTAACATAGTATAAAGTCACAAAAGTTGTAAGAAATATTAAAAATCTGCAAATAGCAGGATTACTTCTATTATATTCTAAAATATTTTTTCTCTGGATCTGTTTTTGTTCATCAGTTTATGTTGTTCATTATATTCCATAGTGAGTGAGACCATGTGATATTTATCTTTCTCCGATTGGCTTATTTTGCCTAGCATAACGCTTTCCAGTTCCATCCATGCTGTTGCAAATGGTAAGAATTCCTTCTTTTTTACCACAGCGTAGTATTCCATGTGTAGATGTACCACAGTTTTCTGATCCATTCATCTGCTGACGGGCACTTAGGCTGTTTCCAAATCTTAGCTTTGGTGAATTGGGCTGCTATGAACATAGGGGTGCATATATCCTTTCTGATCGGTGTTTCTAGTTTCTTGGGATATATTCCTAGAAGTGGGATCAGTGGGTCAAATGGGAGTTCCATTTTTAGGTGTTTTTTTTTATATATTTTATTGATTTTTTATAGAGAGGAAGGGAGAGAGAGTTAGAAACATCGATGAGAGAGAGACATCGATCAACTGCCTCCTGCACACCCCCCACTGGGGATGTGCCCGCTACCAAGGTACATGCCCTTGACCGGAATCGAACCTGGGACCCTTTAGTCCGCAGGCTGATGCTCTATCCACTGAGCCAAACCGGTTTCGGCCATTTTTAGTTTTTTTGAGGAAACTCCACACTGTTCTCCACAGTGGCTGCACCAGTCTGCATTCCCACCAGCAGTGCGCGGGGGTGCCTTTTTCTCCGCATCCTCGCCAGAATTTGTCATTTATTGATTTGTTGAGGATTGCCATTCTGACAGCTGTAAGATGGTACCTCATGGTCGTTTTGATTTGCATCTCTTGGGTGATTAATGACTTTGAGCATGGTTTCATGTGTCTCTTGGCCTTCCGTATGTCAAAAATTCTGTAGTTTTAACCCTCAGAAACTCTACAGCCTCCCCCGCCCCCCCCCCCCCAAAGGAAACTCTACAGCCACATTATCCTTCCTAATTTTCAGAAAAAGTCGAGAGACCAAACGAAATTCTGAAAACAAAATTACCAAAGTTCTGAGAAAGCCTCCGACTTCCAAAGACTGAAGCGTTGCCAGGAGCCTTGATGGCAATCAGGTCTCATTTCCCGGGGGGACCACCTCTTGTTAGCTACCTCTCAGCTAATAACAGACTACCCACCGCGTTTTGTAATTTCACTTGGAATTCTAGGCCTTGACGGGCCAATGTGATTGAATACACCTCGAGGCTCAGATGACGCCTCCAGATGTCTGCATTTCTGAAACACCCAGCTAAACAAAGCCCCCCCCTGATCAAAGCCTGGAGCAGCGATGGAAAACACATTCGTGGCCTTCAAGCTGCGGATTCTTAGGAATTCTCCCGAAGCTGCTGGCTACGGAAGTGTTCCGCTTCTGCCCAAGACCACCGAGCCAGATTTTAGTGCCAGCGGTCAGGGCGCATCATAGATTAAGGTGAAGTGCCAGGGACACATTGTGGAGTTGACCTCCCCATTGGGGCACGTACAAGAAGCAGCCAATCAATGTGTGCCTCTGATATTGACTCTATCAGAAAATCTCACCGCGGACAGAGTCAATATTATTCTGCCCTGGCTGGCTAGCTCAGTTGGTTGCAGCATCGTTCCCACACACCAAGGTTTTGGGTTCAATCCCGGGTCAGGGCACAATCCTGGGTCAGGTCACATCAACCAGTGAATGCATGAATCAAGCAACAACTTGATGTTTCTCTCTCGCTGTCTCTGTCTGTCTGCCTCCCTTCTTCTCTTTCTCTAAAATTTAAAAAAAAAAAATTTAAATGCCCTGGCTGCTTTGGCTCAATGGATAGAGTGTCAGCCTGTGAACTGAAGGGTCTTGGGTTCGATTCCAGTCAAGAGCACATGCCTCGGTTGTAGGCTTGATCCCCAGTCAGGGGTGTGCAGGGGGCAGCTGATCAATGGTTTTCTCTCATCACTGATGTGTGTCTTTCTCTCTTCCTCTCTGAAATCAATATATATATATATTTTAAACATATGTTATTGATTTCTCACAGAGACGAAGGGAGAGGGATAGAGAGCCAGAAACAATGATGAAAGAGAAACATCCATCAGCTGCCTCCTGAACACCTCCCTCTGGGGATATGCCCACAACCAAGGTACATGCCCCTGACCAGAATCGAACCCGGGACCTCCCAGTCCCTAGGCCGACACTCCATCCATCGAGCCAAACCAGTCAGGGCAATAAAAATATATTTAAAATAAAAAATAAATAAAAACATATGTTGTTAAAAATATATATGTATTTTAAAAATTAAAAAGAATAGCCCTCATTGGTTTGGCTCAGTGGATAGAGTGTTGGCCTGTGGACTGAAAGGTCCCAGGTTTGATTCTGGTCAAGGACACATGCCCCGGTTGTGGGCTCTATCCCCAGTGGTAGCCAATCAATTATTCTCTTTTATCATTGATCTCTCTCTCCTCTCTCTCTCTCTCTCCCTTTCTCTCTGAAATTAATAAATATATTTTTTAAAATTAAAAATCATAATATTGTAATCACTGTGTATGTTCTTAGATGGGTACTAGACTTATCTGGGTGATCGATCCTTTTGTAAGGTACATAAATGTCTAATCACTATGCTGTATGCCTGAAACTAATATAATATTGTATGCCAAATGTAATTCAAAAATGCATTAATAGCCCTACCTGTTTTGGCTCAGTGGATAGAACATAGGCCTGTGGACTGAAGGATCCCAGGTTCGATTCCAGTCAAGTGCACATTCTGGTCAAGGGCACATACCTCGGTTGCATGTTTCCAGCCCTGGTCGGGGTGCATGTGGTATGCAACCAATCGAAGTGTCTCTCTCACATCCATGTTTCTCTCTCTCTCTCTGTCTCTCCCTCTCCCTTCCACTCTCTCTTTTATTTTTTAAAAAATATTTTATTGATTTTTTTACAGAGAGGAAAGGAGAGAAATAGAAAGTCAGAAACATCGATGAGAGAGAGACATCGATCAGCCGCCTCCTGCACACCCCACAGTGGAGATGTGTCTGCAAACAAGGTACATGCCCCCGACCAGAATCGAACCTGGGACCTTTCAGTCCGCAAGCCGACGCTCTATCCACTGAGCCAAACCGGTCTCGGCCCACTCTCTCTTTTTAAAAAAATCAATGGAAAAATATGCTCAGGTAAGGATTTAAAATGAATAAATACAAAAATAGATTAATAAATTAATTTTGATTCTTCAGTATTTTTCTTTGTATTCCACTATCCATTTTAACTATTGTTGTACTTTGACGCTATCTAGTAAGCAAATAAAATATTCCTAGTTGGTATAGATCAGTGGATAGAGCTGCAGACTGAAGGGTCCTGGGTTCGATTTCTTTCAGGGCACGTGCCCAGGTTGCAGGCTTGATCCCCAGTGTGGGGTGTGCAGTAGGCAGACAACCAATGATTCTCTCCCATCTTTAATGTTTCTATCTCTCTTTCTCTCCCTCTCCCTTCCTCTCTGAAATCAAGAAAAATATATTTAAAAAATATCTATCTATCTATCTATCTATCTATCTATCTATCTATATACCACTCAGTATGATCTCCCTTATTTTTTGATCTCCTATGGTCTCCTCTGCCATTTAAGGAAAAAAAAAACTATTTTGTGTGTTTTTTCAGACTGGCTGAAACTCTGAATTTGATTGCTAAATCTCTCCTTTCTCTCTCTCTCTCTCTCTCTCTCTCTCTCTCTCTCTCTCTCTCTCTCACACTTACCTGCAACCGATAAAAAAAAATTAATAATGCCGTTCTTTTAAATATCTCAGAAGGGAACTTCGTTTCTATCTGCCCCTTCTGATACTCAACATTGCTCGCAAACCTTGACCTTGTACCATTTGGACACCGGACTCACAGACTGTCTCTGCTGGAGTCATTACCACGAAGTCAGTATGACCTAGCCTTTCAGAAACGGGCCCTAACCTGGGGGCACTCTGTTCTCTTCGGAGACACTCCAACCTGTTTTGCTGCTACTCTTGAACTTCACTCAAGAAACATGTCCCTCTAGCCCTAGTCGGTTTGGCTCAGTAAATAGGGTTTGATTCCAATCAAGGGCATGTACCTCAGTTGCAGGCTCCTCCCTGGCCTGGGCCCTGGTTGGGGGTGCGTGTAGGAGGCAACCCATCCATGTGTCCTTTCTCACATCAATGTTTCTCTCTGTCTTTCTCTTTCCCACTCTCTCTAAAAATCAATGGGAAAATATTCTCGGGTGAGGGTTAACAAAATCACACCCACACAAAGAAATATGTCCCTCTTGGGCATGCAAATTGCCTTTTTCATCCTTTGTTGTACACCTGAAACTAATATAATATTGTGTATTAACTATAATTGAAAAATAGATTTGAAAAATAAATGACCCGAAACCGGTTTGGCTCAGTGGATAGAGCTTCGGCCTGCAGACTGAAAGGTCCCAGGTTCAATTCTGGTCAAGGGCACGTATCTTGGTTGCGGGCACATCCCCAGTGGAAGGTATGCAGGAGGCAGCTGATCGATGTTTCTCTCTCATCAATATTTCTAACTCTCCATCCCTCTCCCTTCCTCTCTGTGAAAAATCAATAACATATATTTAAAAAAAAAGAAAAATAAGTGATATAGCTACTCCCAATACAGTCTGAGCTCCACAAGAATACATGAGGCTTAGACCTGCTCTGCACACCGACTTGCTCTGTGTATTCAGGAAAATCATCCCAGACATTCAAATATTTAGATTGACATTCTTCCTGTGGGCCATTTGCCCCGAGGATTTTCAGTCGCACAAATGAGACAAGCACTCGGAACTCCCAGTAGGGGGAGCTGACTTTCCTCTTCATGTGAACTGCAATTCTCACAGAGGCGGGAACATTCCAGTCCGAGAGGTGGCCCCCAAATCGTCTGTCACTTCGGGAGACCTCACAAATGACGCTTCTACTCTAGAAGTTGGACAAACCAATTGACATCGGGGGGACCCGGAGAGGATCATGCTCAGTGAAATAAGTGAAAGACAAGTATCACATGATCTCACTCATGTGGAATCCGAGGGACAAAATAAACTGATGAACAAAATAGATCCAGAGACAAAAGAAGCGACAAACAGGCTGTGGAATCTCAGAGGGAAGGCGGGGGAGGGTGGGCGGGTGGGAAGAGATTAACCAAAGAACTGTATGCATATATGCATAGCCCATGGACACAGACAATAGGGTGGCGAAGGCCTGGGAGGGGGAAGGGAGGGGGAGGGGAGAGGAGAGGGGTCTGCTAAAAGGGATCAATGAAGAAAAAAGGGGACATAGGTAATGCTTTCAACAATCAAGTTTAAAAAAAAAAGAAAGCAGAAGGAAAATGAATGAAGGAAGGGAGATTGAAGGGCATGGATAAATTCTTGTTCATTGATACAAACCAGATTATTCAGAAAGGAATGAAAATCACACTGACATCAGACATCTGTCAGCAACACCGAATGCTAGAAAATAATAAAGCGATGTCTGCAGCGCAGCCCATCTAGATTAGCTAATGGGCCATGGCAGCTCAGGATCTGCGGGAAGAAGTGGATTCTCCACAGTCTGTTCCACAGAACACTAGATACACAAAAATTACTCAGTAGTGTCTCCTACTGAGAAGGAAAATGAGTGAATGAATGAATGAATGAATTCATTACCAGAGTTGTCATGAGCAAGTTCATAACCCTTGATTTTTTTTGGTCAGCCAATGGGGCACCTATGCTTTAGCAAACTCTTCTTGCTGTACTGACATCAACATTATTGGTCAGGTAGAATAATTTCTGATGAGGCTAAAAGAAAAAGCCACCTGACTGTCTCCAAGAGACCAGTTGGACTTTGGGACACGTTTCCATGGTCTGCTTGCGCTTGGTCAACTAGGCCCTTGTCTCCAGGGTCTATTATTGTTACAGAGAACCGGAATAATCAAACCACGCTCGGAGAGTTTGGAGTTACATTTATTACGCACGGGTCCAGAGGGAAACTATCTCTCAAATTCTGGGCTCCAACATGGAGGAATTTTCCCTATTTATATGTTTTTACCTTCTTTGTCTCCCAAACATGGGATGTTTCCCGCCCCTTTGCAAGTTTTAAAGGGCCTCTATGTGCCAAAGCCTTGAGACCTCAGCCAAAGGCCTGGCCTGGTGCCAACACTGATAATTTTGTCCAGGGGAAGGTTTAATAGCGTCTCTGAAGTGAGAATAGTCTCATTTTCCTTATTATTTAAGCAAGCAAGCAATTACAGAAGCCAAATAGCAGGGTTAAAATTTCAGACAGCAGTTCTGATCCTATTAAAAACAACTCTCTGTGAGCCACCTCCAGACTGGCAAAATCTCGGCAGTGGTGGAGACCAGAATACACAGATGTGTGTCCTGACTTCATCTGACTCTAATGAAGAATCTGTCGCCCCCCCCCCTTTTTTGTTTTCTTTGACTGGTGACAGCTTTTAAGCTTCATACCCTCCCTCTCCTCCTTTCTCCCATATCTGGGTGCTCCTTCCTTTGGCACCGGCAAGAAGTTCAAACCACCCCAAAACTGGATTGTGTGTGGGATCCCTCACTCTGGCTCCACGCCCTCACCACAATAAAATCCCAAACCAGCCCTGCTGGTGTGGCTCAGTGGTTGAGCATCAACCTAGGAATCAGAAGGTCAGGGTTTGATTCCAGGTCAGGGCATATGCCTGGGTTGCTGGTTCCATTCCCAGTGGGGGGCGTACAGGAGGTGGCCAATCAAATGATTCTCTCTCATTATTGATGTTTCTTTTTATTTCATATACTTGTATTGATTATAGATAGGAAGGGAGACGGAGAGGGAGAGAAAAACATCAATAATGAGAGAATCATTGGATTGGCTGCCTCCTGCATGCCCCACACTGGAGATTGAGCCCGCAACCCAGGGTATGTGCCCCAAATGGGGTCTCCTGGTTCATAGGTGGATGCTAAACCATGATGTTTCTCTCTCTCTCCCTCTCCCTTTCTCTCTGAAATCAATAAAAAAATTAAAATTATATATATATATATATAATCCCAAACCAGTGTCCTTTTTCTGCTCTCTCCAGAAAGCCTCTTATAAACCATTTCATAGCTTTGTTGTGCCTCTGTGTGTGGCTTAACCTGGGACACAGAGGGGTCCATCTGTCTCTGCAGGGCGATCACAACACTGATCGGACAAAAGGGATCCTGAGAGAGAAATGCAGTCCCTGACACCCTGGAGCTGGCCTGCTGCTAGCACCCAGGCCTTGGTGGTTCGAGGGGCTGGCTTGGCCCTCACATGCAGGCCTTGGCGTCCTCCGGTTGAACAAGAAAGAGCCCACAAGATATCAACATCAGACAAGGTCACTGTCACCATGATGGATCCGGATGAAAGTCAGGCCACTCTATAATCACGTCTGGGTACAGATGAAAACATGAACATTGTCCAAACCACAAAATGACCCAACTCCCTCTGTCCTGTCTGAGTGGCTGCTGCCTCCTTACTGGTTACTGCTTCATGCCTTTTGTCTTCCAGGTATGAATGACTCAGCTCCTCCACCATTGTGGGAAACTTGTTGTGCTTGACAGTCATTTTGTAGTAAGCTCCAGCTTACTTTAGCTTACCTTAGCACTAACCTTGGGCTAGGTTTCTATTACCCCAAACCCTCTCTCTTTCCCGTAGCCACGTGTGTCGCCTTAAGGGCTAGGAATTTTCCCTAACTTCCTCCTTCTCCCTATAAATACCCCGAACTACTCCTGAATAAATGAGACTTGATCAGAACTTTGTCTTGTCTCCATTCCTTGTGTCTCTTGTCCCTTTCATCCCCACTCCCCCTCTAGGGTCCTCGTTGACTTAACCCGTGGGTCGGGACAC
>JAAGEH010000137.1:1730523-1845688 GCA_011751065.1 Lasiurus cinereus | reverse complement strand
TATATATATATAAATTGATTTTTTACAGAGAGGAAGATGGATAGAGAGTTAGAAACATCGATCAGCTGCCTCCTGCTCACTTCCCACCAGGTATGTGCCCACAACCAAGGCACTTGATCAGAATCGAACCCGGAATCCCTGAGTCTGCATGCCGACGCCCCATCCACTGAGCCAAACCGGCAAGGGCTGTCCTGCTTTTTTTTAAAAAAACATCCTGAGGTGAGGATTTTTTATTTTTTAAATATATCTTTTTATTGATTTCAGAGAGGAAGCGAGAGTGGGAGAGGGAGAGAAAGGCATCAATGATGAGAATCATTGACCAGCTGCCTCCTGCATGGCCCCTACTGGGGATCAAGTTTGAAACCCAGGCATGTGCCCTTGACTGGAATTGAACCAGGACCCTTGAGTCCCCAGGCTGACTCTCTATCCACTGAGCCCAACCAATTAGGGCAAATCCTGCTTCTTTAACCCTCCCTGAGATCACCTAACACAAACCTACATGTTATGTCTTTTCTGAACCCCCTCTTACTGAGATGCCCCAGAATTTTCCATGATGTGCCTTCTCCCTTGTTATGATGAGCTAATAAACCCCACTTTGTTCACCAGTTGGCCTTTGGCTGAAGTCCATTGATATTATTTGCTTAGAAAATTCTGGAGAATTATATTAGACCTAATAGAAGCAAATAAGCAAGGTGACTAGAAATAAGGTTGAACAAGAAACTGAATAGCTTTCCTTTAGTGATACAAAATTAGAAAACAACAGAAAATGACATTGTTCATCATGATAACAAAATTTATCCACTTCCTGTGAAGAAATTGAGCAAGAAAAGTATAAGCTGTATACATTTTTACAGATAAGAAAAAGTGACCTAAATAAATAGACATGTAATGTTCCAGGCATGAAGAATCAACATTGGATAAATGTGTCCCCAAATTAATCTGTGAAATCAATTTAACACCAGCAGAATTCTTTCTACTCTTCTAAATTATGAAAAATTCCTTTTTTAATATATACATATTTATTTATTAAAATATATTTGTGTTGATTTCAGAAAGGAAGAGAGAGGGAGAAAAATAGAAACATCAAGGATGAGAGAGAATCACTGATTGGCTGCCTTCTGCACACTCCCTACTGAGGATTGAGCCCACAACCCAGGCATGTGCCCTTGACCTGAATCAAACCCAGGTCCCTTCTGTCCGCAGGCCGATGCTCTATCCACTGTGCCAAACCAGCCAGGGCTAAATTATGAAATATTTCACATGCACAATAATCTGTGGAAGATAATAATAGAATGAATACCTGGGGACTCTTCTCCCAACAGATCTCACCATTTTGTAATTTGCCTCATCTTTTTCTTTAAGACACAAAGCGCCCTGCCATCAGGCGGTCAAGGTTTGATTCCTGTCCTTGATGTTTCTGTCCTTCTCTCCCTTCCCCTTCTTCTCTTTGAAATCAATAAAAACAAAAAAGAAAAGAAACGAAGTATTTCAGCTCTAGCTGAAACCTCTCAAATAGGTTCCCTACCCAACTCTATAACTCTCCCTCCTTCCTCTGAGGTAATTGCATTTTATTTAATTAATTTTTTTAAATTCTCTTTTTAAAAAAATATATTTTATTAATTTTTTTTGCAGAGAGGAAGGGAAAGAGATAGTCAGAAACATAGATGAAAGAAAAACATCAATCAACTGCCTCCTGCACAACCCCCACTGGGGATGTGCCCGCAATCAAGGTACATGCCCTTGACCGGAATCGAACCCGGGACCCTTCAGTCCACAGGCCAATGCTCATTCCACTGAGCCAAACCGGTTTCAGCAGGGAATTGCATTTTAATTTATTATCTATCATTCCCTTCGTGTTTTTATTCTGTTTATTATGTGACTTGGGATTCAAAAACAGCATATGTTATTTGCATGCTTTAAACAATGTGTTTAGCCTTAGCTGGTTTGGCTCAGTAGATAGAACACCCGCCCTCGAGTTCGATTCTGGTCAAGAGCCTGCACCTTGGTTGCAGGCTTGATCCCCAGCACTGATTGGGGATCCTGTGGGAGGAAACCAATTGACGTCTCTCTCTCACCCCCTCATTTCCACTCTCTCTAAGAATCAACGGAAAAATAGCCTCAGTTGAAAATGAACAAAAAATACAAATTTGTTTCAAACAAGCATACTGTCTATAGCACAGTCTTGAACTTTCTTCTGTGTTCACATTGTAGGTGTGAGAGTTATCCATGTGAGTACACATGGCTCTAGTACACAGCTCACTCTTCAGTGACATATGATACACATACAGGAAAGTGCACAGCAGAAGGGTACAGCCTGGTAAATGTCCACAAACCGAATACACAGACGCCTGTAATCGGCAACCAGATCAAGAAACAGGACGCACCTGACCAGGTGGCTCAGTTGGTTGAGCATTGTTCTGTGCTCCCGAAAGGTGGCGTGTTCCATTCCTGTCAGGGTGCATACCTATGTTTTTAAAAATATGTTTTTACTGATTTCAGGGAGGAAGGGAGAGAGAGAGAAACATCAATGATGAGAGAGAATCACTGACCAGCTGCCTCCTGCATGCCCCCTACTGCGGATCAAGCCCACAATCCGGGCATGTGCCCTTGATCTGAATCAAACCCAGGACCCTTCAGTCCACAGGCTGATCCACTGAGCAAACCGGCCAGAGCAATAAAAAGATATTTTAAAAAAATATCCTCAGATGAGGATTAAAAAAAAAAAACACTTAAAAAAAAAAGAAGCAGCTGAAACTGATTTGGCTCATTGGATGGAGCGTCGGCCTGCGGACTGAAAGGTCCCAGGTTTAATTCTGGTCAAGGGCATGTACCTTGGTTGTGGACACATCCCCAGTGGGGGGCATGCAGGAGGCAGCTGATCGATGTTTCTCTCATGGATGTTTCTAACTCTCTATCCCTCGGTCTTCCTTCCTCTCTGTAAAAAAAAATCAATGAAGTGTATTTTTTTAAAATATATTTTATTGATTTTTTACAGAGAGGGAGATAGTCAGAAACATGAATGAGAGAGAAACATGGATCAGCCGCCTCCTGCACGACCCCCAATGGGGATGTGCCTGCAACCAAGGTACATGCCCTTGACCAGAATTGAACCTGGGACCTTTCAGTCCGCAGGCCGACGCTCCATCCAATGAGCCAAATCAGTTTCAGCTGTTTCTTTTTTTTTTAAGTGTTTTTTTTTTTTAATCCTCATCTGAACCTGGGACCTTTCAGTCCGAAAGCCGACGCTCTATCCACTGAGCCATGCCGGTTTCGGTTGAAGTGTATTTTTTTTTAAAAAAATAAAGACAATCATATGGTGTGCATTCTTTTATGTCTAACAGCTTCTTCTGCCCAACATTGGGAGATTCATCCATGTCACATATATGGAATTATAATCGCTCACTTTCATGGTTCTATTCTGTGCACAAGCTAACAAGTTAGCCTGCTGCAGTTTTACACACACACACACACACACACACACACACACACACACCACAAGACCTGTGTGTCAGAAAAGCAGACCATTTATTATTTATTCTTCACAGCAGAAAGCAGCAGACAGCAGTTCCTCATGCCCTAGTTCGCAGCTGGCCAGAGGTTTGCCTCCCGTGCCCTGTGCCACACGGCAGGAGAGCACCCTGAAATTAGGAGACTGTTCCCCCTCCCCCCCCCCCGTTTTTTTTAAATTTTATTTTATTGTTGACAGTGATACAGACATCCCCTATTTTCCCCCTATTTTTCCTCTTCCACCCAACCCCCACCCCAGCCCAGGCCTTCCCCCATCCTCTTTGTGTCCCCGGGGCTCTGCATAAATGCATATATGTCCTTTGCTTAATCTCTTCCTGTCCCCTCCTCTTCCCCCAGCTCCCCCCAACCCCTCCCGCTGAGATGTGTTATTCAGTTCCTGGTATCCGTGCCCCTGGCTCTATTTTGTTTGGCGGTTTATTTTGCTCACTAGATGCCACATATAAGTGAGATCATGTGATGTTTGGCTCTGGCCTATTTGGCTTCGCATAATGCTCTCCGGGTCCCCATACTGAGAAGACGGGGCTGTTTTGAAGCCGCTGACAATCCTCGCCTCCTTGGCTGAAGATTGTAAATTAGCCCGGAATGAAAACAACCCCTAGCTGGGGACGTGGGAGGGGCATTGCTAGGTTTCTTTCCCAAACCTGTCTCCAAATCTCTCCAGAGAGACACAGTCTCTCCAATGTTCCAAACCGCTTTCCAAACAGAAGGCATGGACCACGTAGGAAATGAGAAATCCACGGAGACGCGTCTTCCGCACATTGCTCTATAAAACATGCTTGTATGCGATGTCTTTGGTTAAGCTTTGAACGTTTCTGTTAGGTCTATACCTAGAGATGGTCTCACTGGATAATCAGTGTGTATACTGCCAGTTTTCGAAAAACAATTGTGCCCATTTATTCTCTCATAAGCTGTGAATGAGACACAGAATTTCTAGAATTCCTTAGCAACACTTAGTGTTATCGGATTTAATTTTTCTGCCATCTGGTTGATATGAAATCATATTTTTGTCTTAATGCACAGCTCCCTGATTTACTATATTTTCTTTTTAAAAAAATATATTTCTTTATTGATTTCAGAGAGGAAGGGAGGAGAGATAGAAACATCAATGATGAGAGAGAATCTTTGGTCGGCTGCCTCCTGCACACCCCCTACTGGGGATCAAGCCCGAAACCCAGGCATGTGCCCTTGGCCATAATCGAACCCGAGACCCTTTAGTGAGCAGGCTGGCACTCTATCCACAGAGCCAAGCCGGCTAGGGCTACTGTAAGTATATTTTCATACATTATTGGCCATTGGCCTCTTTTGTAAAAAAGTTTCCTCATCCTGCCCTAGCCAGTTTGGCTCAGTGGATAGAGCACCGGCCTGCAGACTGAAGGGTCCCAGGTTCAGTACCAGCCAAGGACACATGCTGGGCTGCAGGCTTGATCCCCAGTAGGAGGTGTGCAGGAGGCAGCCGATCAGTGATTTTCTCTCATCATTGACGTTTCTGTTTCTCTCTCCTTTTCCCTTCCTCTCTGACATCAATAAAAAATATTTTGAAAAATTTAGCTTCACTTTTGCACAGCAAAACAACAAGAAAGCCCACTGTATGGGAGAACGTATTTGCAAATGTTATCACTGATAAAGGTTTACTCTCCAACATCTACAGGCAACTTATTCAACTTAATAAAAGGAAGACAAGTGATTCAATAAAAAAAATGGGCAACGGACCGAAATAGAATCTTCTTTTCTAAAGAAGACAGAAGGAAGGCCAAGAGGCACATGAAAACATGTTCAAAGTCACTAATTATCCGAGAGATGCAAATCAAAACGACAATGAGGTACCATCTCACACCTGTCAGAATGGCATCATCAACAAATCAACACTGGCGAGGATGTGGAGAAGAAGGGTCCCAGGCTGGATTCCGGTCAAGGGCATATACCTCGGTTGCGGGCACATCCCCAGTGTGGGGCGTGCAGGAGGCAGCTGATCGATGTCTCTCTCTCATCGATGTTTATGACTTTCTATCCCTCTCCCTTCCTCTCTGTAAAAAATCAACAAAAATGTATTTAAAAAAAAATCTAGCTTCACAGGCCTGTTTTTTCTTTCTACTGCTCACTAAATTTCAGAGCCCTGCCTTAAACTTAAACGTCTTCATAATTAACTAAAGAAATCTGAGGAAAGGCGATGCCCCCTCTCAGGACTGTCAAGGGAGGGCTTACATTCTGCATCATCTGGTTCACACCATCGGATTTGGTGAGATGCTCCAGGGAGAAACTTTGTCTGGAGTTTGAACACAGAGCCTGTGTGAATGCCCAGCATTCTTGCAAACTTGACCTTGATTAAGACACATTTATCCTTGGCCCTGGCCAGGTAGTTCAGTTGGTTAGAGCATCGTCCCAGACGCCAAGGTTGTGGGTTTGATCCCACAGTCAGGGCACATGCAGGAATCAACCACCAAATGCATAAATAAGTGGAAGAACAGATAGATGTTCTCTCTCTCTCTCGAAAATAAAGTTTTAAAAAAAGCTAAGTCTGTCCTTTGAAGCTATTACTTTCAGGAGGCTAAGAAACTGTGGCGATGGCCCGAGAAAATGACACCCGTAATCATGACTGATCATGTGTTGTCCTGGAGATTACTTTGCAAATGACATCTCTGAAACGCTCAGCACAATAAAGGATATGAAGCGTAGCTTTGTCTCTCTCTTTTTAAAAAAAAAAATATATTTTATTGATTTTTACAGAGAGGAAAGGAGAGGGATAGAGAGTTAGAAACGTCAATGAGAGAGAAACATCAATCAGCTGCCTCCTGCACACCCGCCACTGGGGATGTGCCCGCAACTAAGGTACATGCCCTTGACCGGAATCGAACCTGGGACCCTTCAGTCCGCAGACCGATGCTGTATTCACTGAGCCAAACTGGTTCCGGCAGCTTTGCCTCTTTCAGGCAGTATAACTGTGGGTAAAGTTGCTTTCCTTGTATATATAATGAGTTTCTCTGTCACCTCAGGAGTGATCATTGCACTTGGAGTGGGGGACATAGTACAATATATAGATGATGTATCCATATGCTGCTATATAGAGATACATCATCTATATATCGTATTATTATATATAGATAGATACATTGTCTATATATCGTATTGTTATATATAGATACAATCATAGCCTTGCACACCTGAAACCTAATTTCATTAACCAGTATCACCCCAATAACTTCAATTAAAAAAAAAAGAAGTGCCGAAATCGGTGTGGCTCAGTGGACAGAGCGTCGGCCTGCGGACTGAAGGGTCCCAGGTTCGATTCCGGTCAAGGGCATGTACCTTGGTTGCGGGCATGTCCCCGGTGGGGGGTGTGCAGGAGGCAGCTGATCGATGTCTCTCTCTCATCGATGTTTCTGACTCTCTATCCCTCTCCTTTCCTCTCTGTAAAAAATCAATAAAATGTATTTTAAAAAGAAGAAGAAGAAGAAGAAGAAGTGACCAGCCCTGACCGGTTTGGCTTATTGGCTAGAGCGTCAGCCTGCGGACTGAAGGGTCCTGGTTGGATTCCAGTCAAGGGCATGTACCTTGGTTTCGGGCACATCCCCAGTGGGGGGTGTGCAGGAGGCAGCTGATCTGTGTTTCTAACTCTCTATTGGTCTCTCTTCCTCTCTGTAAAAAATCAGTGAAATAAATTAAAAAAAAAAAAGAAGTGACCCCTGCCCATCCTTCTTCTTGCACACGATCGCAGGCGGTCTGATGCAGCTGTAGATCCCTCAGAGATAGCCCCATTGGTCCGCTCCAGAGGCTGACCCTCAATGGGCTTCTTGAGATGGCTCCCAGCCCCCACCTCCAGGGCACAGATCTCTGAAGACTTATCACTGGAGAGACCACCCTCCCACTCCACCCCAGAGCTGGGGGGTGGGGGAGGGGACTTCAGAGCTGTTGTTCTGCTCAGTCAGGCCTGTTCTCCAGCTGCCACTAGGAGAACCCAGTACTAAGAACACTCGGACCAGCAACTCCCAGACCAGGGTAAGGTATGTGTGCCCAACTCTTTTCTCTCTCTCTCTGCTCCACTTTTTTAAAAACAAAACAAAACCGTATTTTTATTGATTTCAGAGAGGAAGGAAGAGGGATAGAAACATCAATGATGAGAATCATTGATTGGCTGCCTCCTGCACGCCCCCTACTGGGAATTGAGTCACAACCCGCAACCTGGGCATGTGCCCTTAACCAGAATCCAATCTGGAACCATTCAGTCCACAGGCTGACGCTCTACCCACTGAGCACACCAGCTAGGGCTCTGTTCAACTCTTTTGCTTGTCTTGCTCTGACACTCTCTGCTCCTCCATCTTTTTTTGTCTCTCTGACTCTCCTAATCTCAATCTCTATCTCCTCTTTCATTCTTGTTTTCTTTACCTGTTGTACTGCTTTTTCTCTTTCTTGATGTTTCTTTGCCTCTCTGCCTCTCCTTTGATGCCTCTGTAAACTGACTTTTCTTTCTCTTGGTATCTTTGTGTCTGTCTGTCTGTTTTTGATTCCCCCATGTCTCTTTCCTTGTCCTCTCAGGGTTCTGCCTGAGGAAGTGGATAGAGTGATCCCCCCCTTCACTGTCCAGGTTGGACCCCCTGCTCTTCCCCGATTCTGTCTCTCTCTGTAACTCATCAAATACCCCCCACAGTCATGCAGACAGGTGGCTGGCAAAACCAGACGCCACAGGGAAAGAGAGCTACCAGCCCAGCCGGTGTGGCTCAGTGGATAGAGCCTCCACCTGTGGACTGAAAGGTCCCAGGTTTGATTCTGGTAAAGGACATGTACCTTGGTTGCAGGCACATCCCCAGTGGGGGGTGTGCAGGAGGCAGCTGATCGATGTCTCTCTCTAACTATCTATCCCTCTTCCTTCCTCTCTGTAAAAAATCGATAAAATATATTTTCAAAAAAAGAAAAAGAAAGAGGGTGTTGGCTAGATTCCTCATCAGGGCACATGCTGGGTTGCAGGCTCGATCCCCAGTGGGGGGTGTGCAGGAAGCAACTGATCGATGTTTCTTTTTTTTCTTCCATTTTTTTATTAAAGTGTTACATGTGTACATATCTTCCCATTGCCCCTCCACCCCATTCCCATACATGCCCTCACCCCCAGTGTGACCAATGATTCTCTCTCATCATTGATGTTTCTCTCTCTCTCCCTTTCTCTTTGAAATCAATAAAAAAATATGTTTTTAAAAAAGAGTGGAGAGAGAAATGCAAGAGTGGGCATCTCTCTGCAGCCCCTCAGCTAGAAGTTAGGTGGGCAGAGGCCTGAGAGCCTTCTGGCAGTCCAGCCCCTCACTCCAGCTCACTGCTCTCAGTGCCACCCCGACTTCACCCCTGTGTTTGCCTCTTTCTTTATTTTTTAAATATATTTTATTGATTTTTTGACAGAGAGGAAGGGAGAGAGATAGAGAGCCAGAAACATCGATGAGAGAGAAACATCAATCAGCTGCCTCCTGCACACCCCCCACTGGGGATGTGCCCGCAATCAAGGTACATGCCCTTGACCAGAATCCAACCTGGGACCCTTCAGTCTGCAGGCCGACGCCCCATCCACTGAGCCAAACCGGTTTCGGCTGTTTGCCTCTTTCTGATGCTGAAGCTCTTCCCACGTCTGGGCCTGCATTTCTGACCTCGCCCTCTGCCTCTCTGTCCTTGGTCTTTTCATTCATTCTTTGTATGTCTCTCTCTGCCTGCGTGGCTTTGTACCTCTCCATTAGTCTCTATCTCCCTTTGTGTGTGTGTGTCTCTATTTCTCTCTCTTCCTCTGTGTCTGCCTCACTCCCGCCTTCTCCCGTTCCCTGCAGTTCCTGCCCCTGCAAACCACCAGGGATCTGAGACTGCACCACCTTCTTTGGGGAAGGGAAGCGGGCCACCTATCTGGTCAGGGGTCGGGGTCTGAGGACTGGGTCTCCCCCAGACCCACTAGGAGCCGGGTGACACCCAGGACTAGTCCCTCCCACAAAGCACCCCCCCAGCCCGATGCCACGCTCCCTCTCTCACCCCATGTCCACCTGCAGGGTCGGGTTCTAAACCCCGTGCTGGCCTCCCCCTCCCCTCAGCCAGCGACCCCAGGGGCCCGAGCTGAAGGCCCCGCACTTCCCCATGAACCGCTTCACTGCTCGAGGGCCCAGCCACCTGAAAATCCCGGAAGGTGACCCGGGCCCAAAGATGGGGGTCCGGGCTCTAGGGGCACCTGAAGGGGCAGGGCCTGAAGAGGCAGAGGTCTGGAGGCTGAGGGCAGGGAGGTTGCAGACCTAAGGGGCTGTGGGGTCGGGGACCATTGGGAGGGGACAGGGAGGCACAGCAGGGACTGGGCCCCAGAGGAACCTTCCAGGGCAGGGTTGAAAGGTAGGAAGGGGGTGGTGCCTGAAGACACCAGGGGCTGTGGGAACCACAGCAGCTTTGGGGGGAAGAGGTGGAACCTCAGGATTCCTGGAAGGCAGAAGCTCCCCAAAGCTTATGGGACAGGGTTTGATATAGCCAGGGGGGATCTGGAAATACAGGGGGGAAGGGAGCCAAGGGTGGGTGGGACGCAGGTACAAAGAAGGGGCGAGAACCAAGGAAGTGGCCAGACATACAAGGGTTGCAGCCTGGATACCCCGGGTCTGACTGCAACTGGGAGCTTGAGGCTGGGGCCCCCGAGGCCCCGAGAGCTGCGTGCAGTGCCCGCTGCCACCCTGGTCTCCCGGTCTTCACTGGGCGGGCTCCGCCTGGCGCTGAGACCAAGCAGGCGGCACAATTCTCCACTGAGGACCACCACGTCCAGCGGTTCTCAACCTGTGGGTCGCGACCCCTTTGGGGGTTGAACGACCCTTTCACAGGGGTCGCCTAAGACCATCGGAAAATGCAGATATTGACATCACGATGCATCACAGTAGCAACATGTCATGGTTGGGGGTCACCACCCCATGAGGAACTGGATGCAAGGGTCGCGGCCTTAGGAAGGTGGAGAACCACTGACCAAGCCCCTGCGGAAGCCTGGGGAGGCGCAGGGGCCAGCTTTGGTGTCTCCCATGAGGTCACAGGGGCAACAGTGACGTCTGCATTGGCCATGCCGGGCTTTACACGGCAGACAGCTGTTGGAGCCGATGCCCACCCCGAAAAATCTTTCCCGTAACGCCCTGGCCCCAAATGAAACTCACTTTGGATTACAGCGGTACCTCGAGATACGAGTTCCCTAACAGACAAGATTTTTGAGATACGAGCCATTTTTGCTTTGGAATACGAGCAACATTTGAGATAGGAGTGATCACGCGGATCGGCCGGCTGCACATGACCCACCAGTTTCCCACGCCTCAAGGTTACGGAAAGAATTAAACTCGTATCTCGAGGTGCCACTGTATTTTGTGGTTCCCCTTAAAAATAAATACTGACAGCACCGAGCATCTCAGAGCAGGAGAATCTGCCGTGCATTAGAGGGGACGAATGCAGAGCGCTTTCTTCAAGGTCCTTCTTCCCAGGTCCACGGTGATGCCATATTGGAGGGGGATTATTTTCACACCAATGGGGGGACCGGCATCCAGCAGGCCAGAGTTCACCGTGAGGCCAGACTTCCCAGACGTGGCGATGGGGGCCTGGGAGGGAGGGTGCTCAGATTCCCCCCCTACCATGCCAGCAATCCTTGTCTCCTCCCTTCTTTCCCAAGCCTATGCTTCTAGGTCAGTGGTCGGCAAACTCCTTAGTCAACAGAGCGGCAAACCGTGGCTCGCGAGCCGCAGTTTGCTGACCCCTGCTCTATGTACGTGTGATTCATCACTTGGCTCCCACACATGCTTACTCATGTATCTATGAACATCTTGATTCATCCCTCTTCCTGCTCATTCATTCTGCAGACACTAAGGCCCGCTCTCTGTGGGACTCCAAATCTGGGGGCTTCTGTGTCCCCCAAGAGGCTGTGCCTATTGTCTCCAGAGGGGCCCCCATAGGTACGCAATGAACACACGCACAGGCATTTCAAAACTGGTTTAAATACTCGTCAGGGCCGACAGGAAGGGTGTGGGGTAAGAGCTCGTTACTTGGGAGTATGGGGTGGAGCTGGGGTGCCCTGAGAAGGGCAGCTGGGGTGCCCCGCCCCACCCTGGGACAAGGGAACAGAGAGTGGAGGCCCTCTCTGGAGGGTCCCAGGGCCAACTGGGAGCCAGCCCTCCCTTCGAGGTAGATCATCGGGGAGGGAAATCGAGAGGAGCTCCCACGATGGTGGTGGCAGGCGGGCACTGCCTCAGTGGTAGCTGGGGTAGCCCGAGGCCGCGGTCCCCTCCTTGGAGGGCAGCTGGCTGGGGTCCTCCAGGAACGGGGGTGCTGGAGAGGGGAGAAGCCAGAAGGTGAACAGAGGCGGTGAGGCAGAGCCATACCCACCCCTCCCGACCTGCTCCGCCGGGCACTCACCGTTGCGGAATTGCTGGGCAGTGTAGCGAGTGAGGAGGATGCCAACGCCCTCGATGAGGGCCAGCAGGATGCCCCCCATCATTGCCGAGCCCACCATGGCCAGGGGGCCACCTGGAGGGGCGAGGAGGCAGAGAGAGAGAGAGGTGAGCGCTGGCAGAACAGGCTGGAAGGGGCGGGGAACGGGGCGGGGGGGCACTCACTGCGGGCGGCCAGCACGGCCCCAGTCAGTGCGCCGCTGGTGATGGAATTCCAGGGATCCTCCTTGCCCCGCACACGCACCAGGCCGCAGTCGATGGTGGAGAACAGGCCCCCCCACACTGCGAAGCTACCTGCAAGGAGACAGAGGCCCACTCAGGGTTCCTGGGGACTTCCAAGGCTGAACACTTGGGCAAAGAAAGGGGCGGCAAACCCAGGTGCAAAGACAGGCAGCAAACTCCTAGATCTGTCCTCGCGGCAGCTACATCTTCCAGCCATCTCTAATTGTAAGCGACACTTCCTTCTCCTTCACAGGGAGGTGACAAGTTCACAGGCACATTGACCTTCTACCGGGCTTTAAACAGAGCGACATTGCTCTCCATAAACCACCACATAGAACTAGAATTCTGCTCTTGGTTTTAGCCAGGAGGAAACAGGTTAGGAAGGCCAGCTAACCATCTGGCAGTTAAAATGCTTACTGAGGCCTTATTGTGTCCTGGGGCCTGATCTAGGGACTGTGGGTGACCTGACCCCTAACATTTTAAATTAGTAACTATTACTGCAGTGCTTAGCAGAGCGACTGGCACTTGGTAATTGCTATGTCAATTACATCAATTCCACAATGCCTGGGGTGGTCACTGCGCCTGTCATCCCCATGGTACAGATCGAGGCTAAGCCACTACCCCAAGGTCACACACATCAGGAGAGAACCAGGGTCTTGACGTCAACTCCAGAACTCACCCATATTAGACCGCTGGGAAATGTCACTCTTCCAGGAAGTCCCAGGCAGAGTTGGGGCTCACATGTGGACCTCCAACTCGAGGACTAGACCCAAAGCAACAACCACCGCCAACTGTGCCACCACCTCTCCTGTGTCCCCAGGCCTCTCACCTCCAATCTGAGGGGCTCGGATCCTCACAGCATTGGCACTACCTCTCAGTCGGTGCCGAATTCCCTGGGGAAAGTGAGATGCGAATCAGAGCAGGGCTGAGGCCACTGGCAGACAGGGTTCTCAGCTTTTCAGAGCGAGGGGGGTTCAGGGGGATTTAGTGGGAGAGATGTGGAGAGGCAGCTGCCAAGACTGGTTTGGCTCAGTGGATAGAGCGTCGGCCTGCGGACTGAAAGGTCCCAGGTTCGATTACGGTCAAGGGCATGTACCTTGGTTTAGGGCACATCCCCAGTAGGAGGTGTGCAAGAGGCAAGCTGAGCGATGTCTCTTTCTCATCGATGTTTCTGACTCTCCCTCTCCTTTCCTCTCTGTAAAAAAATCAATAAAATATATATATTTAAAAAAAAATGTGGAGAGGCAGCTAAGAACTAGGGGACTGGGGAGCATCCCAACGCAAGTATTCTCTTTTAAAAATATATTTTTTATTTCAGAAGAAGGGAGAGAGAAAAATCAAGGATGAGAGCGAATCATGGATTGGCTGCCTCCTGCATACCCTCCACTGGAGATCAAGCCTGCAACGCAGGCAAGTGCTCTAACCGGGAATGGAACCGTGACCTCCTGGTTCACAGATTGATGCTCAACCACTGCGCCACATCAGTCGGGCACAGCAGAAGTATTCTCAAAGCTGGGTTGAGAAGTTCTCCATCTATCCATTTCATGATTTCTGAGCACCTGTGCCAGGCACCATGCTGTATGCAGGACAGGGCAGTGAATAAGGCAGACTGGTCCCTTCCCGCTCACAGCTCACATTCTAATGAGACAGACAGACCCTGAGCAAGGGTACAGGTAAGCAAGCCAGTCTCAACAGCAATATGCATCCTAGAGGAAACAGGATAGACAGAGATGATGGCAGCTGAAGGATAAGAAAAGACCTCTTTAAGGAAGGGGCCTCTGTGCTGAGACTCTGAGGATGAGAGGGAGAAACTTGGGTAAAGATCCAGGAGTTACAGGAGCTGAGGGGGTGGGGAGAGAGACACAAATTGCAGAGACCTTGGCAGACAGATGGCAAAGTATGACATTTTTAAAAAATATTTTTATTGGCTTCAGAGAGGAAGGGAGAGGAAGAGAGAGATAGAAACATCCATGATAAGAGAGAATCATTGATTGGCTGCTTCCTGCAGGTTGGACCAAGTCCAAAACCCAGGCATGTGCCCTTGACTGGAATCAAACCTTCAGTCTGCAGGCTGATGCTCTATCCATTGAGCAAAACCGGCTAGGGCTGAAGTATGCCATTTGGTTAGATCTCCAGGAGGGGGTGTCAGAATTTTTTATGATAAATTAAAAACATTTTCTTAAATTTAAGGCTGTCTTCCCTCTAGCCAGGTTTTTGACCCAAAATCTGCCTCTAGGTAAAATCTGCCTGGCTCAGCAGAGAATTTGGTGATGTGGATGAAAAGGGGGCTCTGGAATAAAATCACAAGGTGATCTGATCATAAACTCCTAACTAGAGGTCATGGTGGGTAGTCTTGTCCCAGGCCTCTAACTTCCCTAGTCAAAAGGTCATCCTTGCTCTGTCCATTGTTTGCTGTGCATCGAGGTTAACATGTCTCTGAAATGCCTCTTTTCCAAACCCCTCAGAATCCTACCCACCCTCAGAGATCACATAATCTTAACTATCTTACAACCCAGTCATAGAGATGTCTCTGCTTCACTTTCTCCCAAGTTCATGGAATCATCCCTATGTTCCCTCCTTAATTCCAAATGTACAAAACCGCAAGCTGTCATTATGGGGAACATTTTACTCTATCTGTGGAGACTTTGTTTCCAGCCATCTCCCCTCTATGGCTCAAATAAGCTCTAAGGTACCTTTAAAAAAATGTTCTAGCCCTGACCGGTGTGGCTCAGTGGATGATGCAGTGGTTGGCCTGGGGACTGAAAGGTCCCAGGTTCGATTCCGGTCAAGGGCATGTATCTTGGTTGCAGGCACATCCCCAGTGGGGGGGCGTGCAGGAGGCAGCTGATCGATGTCTCTCACTCATGGATGTTTCTCTGTCCTTCTCCCTTCCTCTCTGTAAAAAAAAATCAGTAAAAATATATTTTAAAAAATGTTCTACATCTTTGCACCTTCTTACGTTGACAGTGGCGACCATTTTCTCAGCGCAGAACTTTCAGAGGTGCTACAGTTGGGTGGGGGTGAGGGAAAGAGGTGATGTGTGTAGTTCCCCCAAATCCCAGATTCTGGAGTCAGGCCTGGCACCCGGTAGGCAAGCAGGCACCGGAAGGATTAAGTGCATGTAACTGACTCACGACAGGGGCATTGCGGAAGCCCTTGATGGCCTGGAAGACTCCACCACCGATGACACCCATAGTGAAGGCTCCGCCGCAATCATCCACAATTCGCCATGGGCTGCAAGTGCCAAGGGGAGGATGGGGTTAATGTGAGCCCCCCCTCCCCCATGCCAAGCCACAAGGATTCTTTCCTGCTGGGAGAAACCAAGCCATTGAATGGGGAGTAGCATTGCAGATAATAAGATGATTCCCCCCTCCCATTTAAGCAAAATAATAATAATAATAGTGCTTTGTCCTCTCCGCCCCTCCCTCCTTTTGCAGCTAACTAAGGAATCTGCTAATCGCTTTACTGTCAGAGATGAAATGAACTGACACGTGGTAACTCGTAGTGTCATTAACTGGCTGGTACTGTCGCACGCCCTTCTCCGAAAATGAGTGTGTCCACCCAAAGGCCCGCTCTCTCCCCCCCTCTCTTTTAACCGGGCGCAACTGGAAACACCGAGAGCGGCCGGTGGGGAGCCCCCCCCCAGCACCACCTCCTACCTCACAATAGGCCCCGCCCCCACCCGCCACCGAACCTGGGGGCAAACGCGCGTGGTAGCCTAGGGGATTTCCACGCCACCCCTCGCCACCCCGCAGCAGGAAGGGATTATGCCCAGCGGGCTCTCTTTTCTACCAAGAAAAAAAAAAAGACGCCGCCAGAGGGGTGGTTCGTCCTGAACCGCACCTTCGCCGGGACCCTGGGGGCCCCTCTTAACGGAACCCCGAGTGGGAGGGACCCAGTGCGGGGAGCGTCTCCGGAGCCTGGGCCGTCGCGCCGAGGGGCCTGTGCCAACCCCCGCCCGCCTCCCCGAGCCGGGCGCGGGGTCGCCAGAGCAGTGCCGAGGCCTGTGGCCCCCATCGCCGTACCAGGGCTCCCGAGCGTACTCCTCCATGGCGCCGGCCACCAGCCGCGAAGCCCCGGGTGTGCCACGCCCCCTCGGCAGTCGCCCGAGCTCCCACCAATCGCAGGGCCGCGATGCGGCGGCGGCGTCCTACGTCAGGCGAGCGGCGCGCTCCCATTGGCTCGCCAGATGTGTCATTTTTTTCGCCTCCCGAGCTTCGCCCAGCTCATCTCCAGCCTTGGGGAGAGACGGCCTGGCTCTGAGCTTTGGGGCGGAAGGGTCGCGCGGTCCCGGTGACCCTCGCGGCGGCTACCGCGACGCGGCCCGTCTGACAGCTCGCCGCGGTCCGCGCGACCCTATTGGCAGCGCCGACGGACGCGCATCCTTGGAGGCCGGAGGGGGTGCTCCCCGGTGCACCCCCATCCGAGCTCTTTGGTTCCTCCCGCCCGGCAGTCTTTGGGCGACGTCGGGTGAGACCATTTCGGTGGCGTGGGGGGGGGGGAAGCCGCGTTCGACCCCTACGGCGATGGGCGGGGCCGGGGCCTAGGAGAGGAGCTGGTTTCTGGAGCACCGGGCCCGAGGAGGAAGGAGGGTTGGTGAGAGTTTGGGTAATATTGCAACCTCTCCCTTCCACCTTTGAGCGCAGTTTCGCCTGCCCAGCTACTGGTGAGGTGGTGGGGGGTCCAGATGAGCATAGATTGGGAGCGGGGGGGCGCTGGCTCATAGGATCGATCCCTCTTTTCCTCGGAGCTGGTTTTGAGTCTGCCCCTCCGTCCCCAGATCTGCCTGCTAGCCCGCTATGCCGCTGCCCGTTGCTCTGCAGACCCGCTTGGCGAAGAGAGGCATCCTCAAACATCTAGAGCCCGGTGAGAGCGCCAAGAGCCGATGGGCCGACCATGTGCGCGGCTTGACAGGCACTTATTTTATTGCCCATACTTGCACTTGTAATGCTCTACGGGGGCCTACTGTGCATCAGGCAGTGGGGTGGCAGGCGTGTTTTTTTTTTTTTTCTTGTTAATCATACGGATTCCTGACAGCCATTCCTACTTACTGGGTGCAAGGATGGGGTGGGGGTGGGGACCCGGGGAAGATAAGACATTTCATCCTGAATATTGACAGCTCATGCGTATTTGGGCCTACTGTATGCCGGATTCAGCCCATCCGTGGAAGTGATTACAAAGTATCGGATAGGATAGCTGTCAGCTACTGCAGTCTTCTGTGCCTAAAGGACAGTGGCAGGATGCTGATACTGTGTGCTTTACCATAATGATACCATTTTTTTTCAGACCTATTGTGGTGCCAGGCTGGTGGTATATAGGTTATTGTTCCCATCAATATGCGTTTTGGTTGTATTAAGTGCCTGGATACACATTATGTTAACTCTATTCGGTGCCAGGCCCTGTGCCCCTAATTTTTTTTTTTTCTGATGGTATAGACCTTTATTAACAATCCTGATGATGATAGCTGACATCTCTTTTGGGCCTACAGTGACAGGCACTATGCGATTGCTGAAAGGCACATTTTATTATTATTTATTTCCACAACTGAAGTCCATGACAGGCCTGCTGAGAGCCTAATACGCCTTTTTTATTCTGATATTAACTGACAACAGTATGCGCCAGGCCTCAGGAACTGACTGGACTCAGAGCAGTGTTTGAATAAAGAAATCAATCCCTTGCTACCCAAATTCTTGCTGGTAAAAATAACAGGAGTCAGAAATCCTCGACTTCCCAAGCTGGGGAGCGGAACAGATCGGGATATTTTTAGAGAAACTTCTTGCTGTTTCAACTCATTTTATCCAAATCGATTTTGCTAGTGTGATACTATGTATACCTTGAGCTGAGGAACTGAAAGAATGTGGACAAATCCCCCTCTAAACTCTGAAGCCAAGTAGGCTTGGGTAACAGTGTATCTTATATCAGGGGTGGGGAACGTCAGGCCGCTGAGCCATATAAGACCCGTGAAACCCTTTGGTCTGGCCCAGCCGAGGCAGAAGGAGTGAGTTTAAATGAAATGTTTAATCAAATACAGCAGGCTAAGTTTTTTAAGTTGCTAATTTTGTCTGGCCCGTGAATGATGTTATAAATATCCAAATGGCCCTTGGTAGGAAAAAGGTTCCCCACCCCTGTCTTATCTGAACCCAGGAACAGGACAGATTTAGGTACGTACATGTTTTGGTAAGTTCGCTATTTATTTATTTGTTTATTTTTTTTCAAACTCTTAAGAGAACATGTCTTTGGAAAGCCAGAGAGGCGGAAGTAATGATTGAGCAAATGCACTCAGGAAGGGCTCTTGGAGCTTGGGAGTGAGGAAGGTGACCGGTGATGCGCCTGGGGGAAAGGGGGAGGGGAAGGGCAAGGCGCAGGCGGGAAGGAGTAGCTATGTAGATGCCAGGGCTCGGGTTGTGAGCGCTTATGTGCCATGGCTGGTGAGATCCGGCACATGCACACGTGTCCGTGTGAATGTGAGCGTCTCTCCAGGCCCAAACTGTAGGATGAGGATCCCCGATACTGACTGCTCTCCTCCTCTGCCCGTCCTGGCAGAACCAGAGGAAGAGATAATCGCTGAGGACTATGATGATGATCCCGTGGACTATGAGGCCACCCGCTTGGAGGGCCTGCCACCCAGCTGGTACAAGGTGTTTGACCCTTCCTGGTAAGCCTGGAGACCTCGGTTTACCCTTCCGGTGCTGTCCCTGGCCTGGGGGAAGTGGGGGGCACGAAGGAAGGGGTCTGGAGGGTCCTGACGGGGCAGGTATAGGTCGAGATCGGGAAGCAGTTGAGGCTACGAGGGGAAGGCAGCTATGCTGACACTTCTTCCCTCCCTCCCCCTGCCCTGCAGCGGGCTCCCTTACTACTGGAATGTGGACACAGACCTGGTATCCTGGCTCTCCCCCCACGACTCCAACTCCATCGTTACCAAATCGGCTAAGAAGCTCAGGAACAGTAATGCAGGTGAGTTGGCAGGTCCCGGGGTGCCTCAAGCACTTCTAGCATTTCTCAGAAAGGGCTCAGTAAATAATAGTGGAGCCAGCCAAAACCGGTTTGGCTTGGTGGCTAAGAGCATCAGCCTGCGGACTGAAAGGTCCCAGGTTCCATCCCGGTCCAGGGCACTAACCTTTGTTGTGGGCACATCCCCAGTCAGGGGTGTGCAGGAGGCAGCTGATGGATGTTTCTCTCTCATGGATGTTTCTAACTCTCTATCCCTCTTCCTTCATCTGTGTAAAAAAATCAACAAAATATATTTAAAAAAGAAAACAAAATCCAATGATAGTGGGCCCAGGAGGGCCAGGTGAGACAGGCCAACCCAGCCCCAGGGAAGAGAGGCTGGCAAAGGCGCAAGAGCTACCGGGTTCAGGTGGGAGGACGAAGGTCACTTCCAGGCTTTTGTGTCCCTAGATGTGGAGGAGAAGCTGGAGCGGAGCCATGAGAAATCGGAGCGGAGCCATGAGAAGTCTGACAGGGGCCACGAGAAATCGGACAGGGGCCACGAGAAGTCGGACAGGGGCCACGAGAAGTCGGACAGAGACCGAGAACGTGGCTATGACAAGGTGGACCGAGAAAGAGAGCGGGACAGGGACCGGGACAGGGACCGGGACAGGGACCGGGACCGGGATCGGGACCGGGACCGTGACCGTGACCGTGACCGCGACCGTGGGTATGACAAAGCGGACAGAGAAGAGGCCAAAGAACGGCGCCATCATCGCCGGGAAGAGCTGGCTCCCTACCCCAAGAGCAAGAAGGGTAAGCAAGCCAAAACCGGTTTGGCTCAGTGGATAGAGTGTTGGCCTGCGGACTGAAAGGTCCCAGGTTCCATTCCGGTCAAGGGCATGTACCTTGGTTGCGGGCACATCTCTAGTGTGGGGTGTGCAGGAGGCGGCTGATCGATGTCTCTCTCTCATCGATGTTTCTAGCTTTCTGTCCCCCTCCCTTCCGCTCTGTGAAAAATCAATAAAATATATATATATATATAAAAGCGTAAGCAGCGCAGGGCCAGCACGTACCGAAGCCCTTCCTGCCCTTCCTGCAAGTGCCTGAATCGGGGGCTTGGAGAAGGCGCTGTAGCCATGGCAACTGGGACTCCATCTGTTCTTGCAATGGGAGATGCTCAGTGGTCAGGGGTCCTTCGCACCTCCACTGAAGACCTTATTCTGCCACCTCCTTCCACAGCTTCAAGCCGGAAGGATGAAGAGTTAGACCCCATGGACCCCAGCGCATACTCAGATGCACCCCGGTAAGCGACATGGACCCCCTGCACTTCCTTTCTTCCTCCTTCCCCGACTCCTCCATCAGTTATTGGGGGGGGGCGCTACCTCCCCCACACCCCTCCGCCTGACCCTCTTGGCATCCCCAGGGGCACCTGGTCCACAGGACTCCCCAAGCGGAACGAGGCGAAGACGGGCGCGGACACGACCGCCGCCGGGCCCCTCTTCCAGCAGCGACCCTACCCGTCCCCAGGGGCTGTGCTCCGGGCCAATGCCGAGGCCTCCCGAACCAAGCAGCAGGACTGAAGCCAAGCAGCAGGCCTGGACCCTCATGGGTTTTTTAATAAAAGCTTCCCAATGGCTCGAACCCGCGTTCCTTCTCTTGCGTTTTTTGGAGGCTTTCCAACCCGAGGCGGCAAGACGCAAAGCCGTTTATTTGCAAAAAACTCGCCTAAGAAATACTGTGTGGGTGGCCGGGACATCAGGGGGCGGCAGGGGACTAGAGGCGGAGGTGGTTCCTCCTTATCAGACAGTTTAGGGTGTCTCAGCCCTGCGTGGGGGTGGGGGTGGGGGTGGCGGGGACAAGGCGGGGGGATCGGTGTCCGTCTCCCCCCACCACCCCTAATACTGATCAGAGTTTGGTCCTGGCAAGAAGGGAGGACGAGGCCAGGCAGTGTCTTCAGTCCCAGCAGCTACGACCCCTTCACCTTGGTGAGCAACCTGTGGGGGAACGGGGAGGAAAGAGAAACACAGAAAGCTGGAGGGGGGGGCTGGCAGGCAGGCATCCCGAGCCGGCGGGGGCGACAGCAGTGAGGCTCGCCATCCTGGGTTAGTAACAGCCCGCGTGGAGAGCGCAGGGCCCCTGGGTCAGAAAGCTACACGTGGACTAAATAAATACAACATCTTTATTTGGCATTAGGTATCCTGACATTGGTTCATTTTACAGTTCCTTAGAAAACAAAAAAAAAAAATCAGAACAAGTTAATCAAAAATAAAGGTTCAACGGCCCTATTTACACGTAGCAAAGACAGCCCAGGCATCTCCCAAGCATGCGCATGGGCACAGACACACACCCCCACACACACATACACATACATACATACATACATACATACACACACCCGGGAGACAGTTAAGGGGTTAATAAGCTTTGAGGAGCGCATGGGGCAAGTTCCATATTTCAGCAACTTGAAGACACACACACCCACGAATTCAGGATGCCTCATTCAGCCAGTGGGGTAGCAGAGAGGATGGTTGGCAGCTTTTATTTTGTTTTTGTTTTTGTTTTCTTCTCTCAGAAAATAACCCTGCATCTGGCAACTGACAGCATTTCTTAAAGATTCAGTCCCTGCTTTTCCCGTACCCTGGATCATCAATGATCTGATTACTCGAATCCCCAAACCACTAAAAAAAAAACCCACCGAGGTCCCAATTTCTGGACCAGGCCCGATGCCAAAACCTCAGCTCTCACCCCAACGTCTCCCACAAGAGACCCCACTTTCGTGGGATCTCCGGGGAGCTGCCTGCAGGCCACCGGAAGAGCGGCCTGGAGCTAGGGGAGATGAACCCCCCGAGGCAGGCATCGGTCCTTCGTAAAGGACTGTTGGATTTTTTGTCCAATCTGTCCTTACAGAGGGAGAGGGACTATTGGGAAGGGACTGTCCCAGGCATGAGACAGGACGCCTCTGGCTGAAGGAGGGGAGGCAGATAAAAAGACCTTACATGACAATACCCTCCCCAACCTGGTCCTCCCAGGGGTTAGACTGGGACAGAGGAGGTGGCTCTAAACACCCCTCCATGGGAGGGGAGTTCAGCGGACAGGAAGGCTTCCTGGAACGCCCGCCCCAGCCCCCGGCCCCTCCCCAGAGTCCCCAGGACCTGGGATAAGAGACCTGGAAACCCCAGAGGGGCCAGGCCCCAGGGTCAACCTGGGATGCCCCAACCCCCTCCACCCCGTCCCCCTCCCTGTCTCCCCACACCGCTGCCAGCCCTCACTTCACCAGCACTGACTTGGGCAGAAAGGGCTCCGTGCTGAGGTCTCCGCGGTGGGAAGACAGCGGCGGTGGCGGCGGCTGCCCCGGAGGCGGCGGGTGAGGGCAGGGCCCGGCGGAGGCCGAGGCGGGAGCGGAGGCTATGGCTTTGGCTGCGCCGCGGGGCAGGCTGTAGAGGTAGACGGCGCCAATGACCAGCCCGGCGCCCAGGGCGAACAGCGGGTCCACGTGGAAGCCAAAGAGGCGGATGGAGGCCACCGTGGACAGCACGATGGACAGCGACGTGGCGAAGCCCTTGAGGATGTTGTCCGCGTACTTGACCACCACGGCCACCAGCAGCCCGCCGAAGGCCTGGTTGAGCACCACGCCCCAGACGGCAGGCGTGTACCCGAAGAAGAAGCCGCGGCGGGCCACGGCGGCGCCCTCGGCCCACCAGAGCCCCAGCAGCCCCAGCAGCGTGCCGAACAGGCCCAGCTGCAGGTTGCGCAGCCACACGGAGCCCGAGCTGCCCTTGAGGATCTTCTCGAAGTACACCCCGGCGAAGCCCGAGGACAGACAGGACGCCACGACGGCCGCCAGGCCCACCCCCGGGTTCTGATCCAGCGGCCGCGGGCCCCCGCCGCCGGCTTGCTGCGCCTGCACAATGGCGACCCCCGTGAAGAGGAGCAGCAGGGAGGCCCACTGCAGCCGCGACAGGCTGCGGTTCAGCATGAGCACGGAGAACAGGGCGGTGGTCAGGATCTTCAGCTGGTACGTCACCTGCGAGGGGCATGCGGAAGGTGCTGAGGGCCGCCACTGACCCCCCCGACCCGGGTGCTGGGGGCACAGCCCCCGCCGTAAGGCCATGGGGGGGGAGCGGGGTAGATGACAATAAAAACAGCAAACAGCCCAAACCGGTGTAGCTCAGTGGCTAGAGCGTCGGTCTGCGGACTGAAAGGTCCCAGGTTTGATTCTGGTCAAGGGGCGTGTACCTTGCTTTCGGGCACATCCCCAGTAGGGGGCGTGCAGGAGGCGGCTGATCGATGTCTCTCTCTCATCGATGTTTCTGGCTCTCTATCCCTCTCTGTGAAAAATCAATAAAATATATTTTTAAAAAAACCCACAAAAAAACACAGCAAACATGTCCAGCTGCTGCCCATTGACAGAGAGAGCTAAACTGCTCTGAGGTTCCTCCCCAAAGGTACACAGGAGGTGGACCGCGCCAGAAGTGCCCGCCACGCCCAAGCCTGCATGCCAGCCCATTTCCTGGCTGTGTAATGAGGGAGAAAGCCCTTGCCGGGTCCGAGCCCTGCCATCTGCTGTCAAATGTGAAAGTAATGAGTGGATGGCAGACATCAGGATCGATACCTGTGGATACAAATGCGTCCGCCCCACAGTATCAGCAGATGATGTGCTGGGTGTGGGTATCAGCACTTCATGGGACCTCATTCATTTAACCTTCATTCATGTATGAAGTGCGTGCTACTGTCATGTCTAATTGAAAGATGAGAAAACTTGCCCAAACCGGTCTGGCTCAGTGGATAGAGCGTCGGCCTGTGGACTGAGAGGTCCCAGGTTCGATTCCGATCAAGGGCATGTACCTTGGTTGCAGGCACATTCCCAGTGTAGGGCATGCAGGAGGCAGATGATCAATCTCTCTCTCATCGATGTTTCTAACTCTCTATTCCTTTCCTTTCCTCTCTGTAAAAAATCAATAAAATATATTAAAAAAAATAAAGATGAGAAAACTGCCCTAGCTGGTTTGGCTCAGTGGATGGAGCATCCGCCTGTGGACTAAAGGGTCCCGGGTTCCATTCCGGGCAAGGGCACATGCCCAGGTTGCAGGCTCGATTCCCAGTTAGGGGGCTTGCTTGAGGCAGCCGATCAATGATTCTCATCATTGGTGTTTCTGTCTTTCCCTCTCTCTTCCTCTCTGAAATCAGTAAAAAGAGGTATTAAAAAAAATAAAGATTCGCCAAAACCAGTTTGGCTCAGTGGATAGAGCGTCGGCCTGCGGACTGAAGGGTCCCAGGTTCGATTCCAGTCCGGGGCATGTGCCTTGGTTGCGGGCACATTCCCCAGTGGGAGGTGTGTGGGAGGCAGCTGATCGATGTCTCTCTCTCGTTGATGTTTCTCTCTATCCCTCTCCCTTCCTCTCTGTAAAAAAATCAATAAAATATATTTAAAAAATAAAGATGGGAAAGCGAAGGGTCCGGGGTTTTAAGTGACTCACCCGATACCACACATCACGCAGCTAGAAAATGGAGTTGGGATCTGAACCTGGACAGCCTGGCCCCTGAATCTTTCAGCGTCTCATAAGGCCGCCTGAAAACAACCGGAAGCTCATCTCTCACCAGCCACGGGCTCTTCCCGGGTATTCTAGCTTTTAAACCTCCCCGCATCCCCGTGAGAAGCTGATTCCCTGTCCATTCCCATTTCTCACGGATGAGGAAACAGAACTCCAGGGAGTTGCCCGGATGTTCCAAAGGTGATAAGAGATCCAGCTCCCGGCAGCCAAAGCCCCACCCCACCCCACCCCACCCCACCCCACCCCAGCCAGTTCCTGCAGGGCCATGCCGGGCTCGGGGCTCACCTGGAAAGTGGCAGCTGGCAGGTTGGAGATGGCAACATACTGGAGGTTATTCTGCAAGGTGTAGATGAGAGAGGGCACTGCGAGCTTGAACGTGTCCACGTACTGCACCAGCACAGCCTCGTGGAGGAAGAGGACCAGATGCTTCACGTTACCTTGGTGGACGGAGGAGAGCTTTTTAGCACCGACTACCCAAGACGGGATCCTCTGCTCGCAGGGACTGGGCCTGGTCCCGTGTGTCTCCCCCCCGCCACCTGCCTGAGGACTAGAACGAGTCTGTGCTCTCAGTTTCCCTGCAGAAGAGTCTCCAGTAGGCCTTTCGGGTACTCAGCTGGATAAACACAGCAGCGGTCCATTAACACTGGCCGGAACCCGGTGTCTGAGAGCCACAGGCCCTGTCTCGCTCCTCTGAGAGCCTGTCTCCCTGGCAAAGCCGCATTTAGGTCAAGCACTCCATACACATGGGCACAATGAACTCATCAGCATTAAGTAGGATAAGTGGGAAGCGGAAGGCCAGAAGTGGAGGTGGGAGGCTGTTGATCCAAGAGGGATGATTTTACACTCCATTTGTACACTTGACCTCGCTCCTTCCTGGCCTGCAAGCTGCTCTCCCACCTGGCTGCATCTTTCTGTCAGTCGCCCCCCCCCCCCCCCCCAAGCATCAAGTAACTACCCCTGATGCGTGGAAATACGCACGCTTGACTGTTAAGCATGAAAGTCTGGTTGGGACCTGTTCCGATCCATCGATGAGAGTATTTTTCTATAGAATAAGGCCTTTGCAAAGCTTGTCCCACTTTCTTGGCCATTTGGTGGCACCTCTCAGGGAAAAATCCAACCCCTACACAAGATTATCACGGGACCTGTCGATGCTCGCTCACATTCCCTGTCCTTGCCTTTCATAGCGTGAAGCCCAGGAGTGATTGTCAATGTCTAACCCCTCACCCAAATTTCCTGGGTCCAGGTGTTAGAAAGGTAACATGGGCAAAATATACTTCATATAACACACCCCACATACCCGTATTTTCCGGCGTATAAGACGACTTTTTAAAAAAAAATACATTTTATTGATTTTCCACAGAGAGGAAGGAAGAGGGATAGAGAGTTAAAAACATCGATGAGAGAGAGACATCGATCAGCCACCTCCCGCATGCCCCCCACTAGGGATGTGCCCACAACCAAGGCACATGCCCTTGACCGGAATCGAACCCGGGACCTTTCAGTCCGCAGGCTGATGCTTTATCCACTGAGCCAAATTGGTTTCGGCAAGATGACTTTTTAACCCAGGAAAAGCTTCTCAAAAGTCGGGGGTCGTCTTATAGGGCGGGTATATCCCAAACTCTACATTTTAACTGGAAAAGTTGGGGGTCATCTTATACGCCCAGTCTTCTTATACGCCGGAAAATACAATACATGGGTTACACACCATAATCTAGCACATTCAATTGTAGGTGAGAGATAAAAGCCACTGACAGTCTGCAGCTATTGGTTTCTCCCCACCTAACGCATCAGCCCCATGAGGGCAAGACGCAGGTCTGCGCTGCCAACACTCCACCTCCACAGCCACAGCAAGGCCTGCCACGCAGTGCTCACTAGAAAGTGTCTGAGAATCAATCAGGAGCAGACCAGGCAGGCCCCTGCCCTGCTGTCTCCCAGGGCCCTGGAGCTAAAGAACTGGATGAGAATGTCTTGTTCAATGTCAGTGCTGAGGGCATAGCCACCTGCAAAGTCTTTAGAGCAGTGGTTCTCAACCTTTCTAATGCTGCCACCATTGAATACAGTTCCTCACGTTGTGGTGAATCGTCATGGAAGTATCTGTGTTTTCTGATGGTCTTAGGCGACCCTGCTAGCGGTTCTCCACCTGTGGGTCACTGCTGTAGAGCCTGAGACCATCAGAAAACAGGTCACGACCCACAGGTTGAGAACCGCTGCTTTAGAGGGAGATGACTTGGCAACATTTTAAAGAAGAAGAAGGCCTTCAGGAGGAGTGTTTAAATTAGGAGATAAAGCTACCTGATAGGAAATACAGAGGACAGAAGAACATGTTATATACAGTGGATAGAACTATTGGGAGGCAGTCAGCAAAATCTAGGTTACCCCAAGTCTACAAGACAAATGACCTGGTTTCCTCAACAAATTAACTAGAGAGAGACAGAGAGGGAGGGAGAGAAAGAATTGGAGGGAAATCTAGAGGTTAACAAACTCAGAAGACATTAAGCAAGTACAAGTCACTGATCGTGATATAAACTTGACTCAAACACTCATACAGAAAACAGATTGACAGCTGTCAGAAGGGAGGGTGGTGGGCAGCTGGGTGGAAAAGGTGAAGGATTCATAAAAAACACACAGCTGAAACTGGTGTGGCTCAGTGGATAGAGCGTTGGCCTTCAGACTGAGGAGTCCCAGGTTCGATTCCGGTCAAGGGCATGGACCTTGGCTGCGGGCACATCCTCAGTAGGGGATGTGCAGGAGGCAGCTGGTCAATGTCTCTCTCTCATCGATGTTTCTGACTCTCTGTCCCTCTCCCTTCCTCTCTGTAAAAATTCAATAAAATATATATTTTTTAAAAAAGCAAACAAACAAAAACACTGTTTAGACAAACAATAGTATGGTGATTACCAGAGGGAAAAGGGGGGTGGGGAGAGGTTGGAGATGGTTAAAGGGGTTAAATGGTGATGGAAAGAGACTTGACTTGGGGTGGTGAACAGACAATATACAGATGATATAGTATTGTACCCCTTAAACTTATATAATTTTTATTAACTGATGTCACCCCAATAAATTCAATAAAAAAAACTTGACTCAAATACATTTAAAAAAATGTTTATTATGCCCTAGCTGGTTTGGCTCAGTGGATAGTGTCGGCCTGTGGACTGAAGGGTTCCAGGTTTGATTCCAGTCAAGGGCACATGTCTGGGTTACAGGCTTGATCCCCAGTAGGGGGCATGCAGGAGGCAGCCGATCAATGATTCTCTCTCATCATTGATGTTTCTCTCTCCCTCTCCCTCTCCCTTCCTCTCTGAAATCAATAAAAAATGTTTGACACTTAAGAAATCATTGGAGCCGAAACTGGTTTGGCTCAGTGGATGGAGCGTCCACCTGCGGACTGAAAGGTTCCAGGTTCGATTCTGGTCAAGGGCATGTATCCTGGTTGCGGGCACATTCCCAGTAGGGGGCGTGCAGGAGGCAGCTGATCGATGTCTCTCTCATCGATGTTTCTAACTCTATCCCTCTCTCTTCCTCTCTGTAAAAAATCAATAAAATATATATTTAAAAAAAATCATTGGAATACCTGGACATTGACTGCATATTTATTTTATTAACTTTTAACATTATTAATTTTTGATATGTGTATGATTTTAGATATTGCAGTTATATTTTTAAATGGACCAAAATATATATTCAAGATAAGAAGGAGAATTGACTTCAAAATAATACTTCAGCCCAGCTGGCGTTGCTCAGTGGTTAAGCATCAACCTATGACATGGTTTGATTCCTGATCAGGGCACGTGCCCAGGTTATGGGCTCAATCTCCAGTGTGGGGAATGTAGGAGGCAGCCAATCCATGATTCTCTCTCACCACTGATGTATCTATCTCTCTCCTTCTCCCTTCCTCTTGGAAATCAATAACAAAATAATGTTAAAAAATACTTTAGCTGTTTTGGCTCAGTGGATAGAGCGTCAGCCTGTGGACTGAAGGGTCCCAAATTCAATTCTGGTCAAGGGCACATGCTCGGGTTGCCAGTTCGATCCCCAGTGGGGGGCATGCAGGAGGCAGCCAATCCATGATTCTCTCTCATCATTGATATTTCTCTCTCCCTCTCCCTTCCTCTCTGAAATCAACAAAAGTATATATTTTTTAAAATATCCTTCATGTGGGACATCGGGCAGCCCCTCAAATAACATTTTCTCTAATGTTATTGTGTCATAACTATTGAAATGCCTCTGAACTTGGCTCATTTGTATCAATTAGCCTGTGGTAAAACTGGTTTCATTGTACATTGTCTCATTTAAAGTGGCTGAACCTATTGATGCCATTAAATGAAGAGTCACTGCACTTCAATGCAATAAGGTGGGGGCATAGGTAGGCAGACATATAGATTGGCAGTGAGGGAATAATCACTAACACTGGTTGTTGTGGTTTTTTTTTAATTAATCCTCACCTGAGGCTATTTTCTCATTGATTTTTAGAGAGAGTGGAAGGGAGGGAGAGACACAGAGAAACATCAATGTGAGGGAGGCGCACTGATTGCTGCCTCCCGGGGATGGAGCCTGCAACTGAGGTACATGCTCTTGGACCGGAAGCGAACCTAGGACCCTTCAATCCGAGGGCCGATGCTCTCTATCCGCTGAGCCACACCGGCTAGGGCTCCCGGACGCTGTTCAAGAGCAGAGTGGCTACCAGCTGATAATTGTTGAAGCTGGGTGATGGACGCATGGATATTGTCCTATTTTCTCATTCTCTCTGATCTTGTGTCAGAAGCTCCTCATCGTAGAAAGTTAGAGAGAACCAAATAACTCATCACATAAGGTCGCCTGCCCTCGATGGGCACAGGCTGGCTCACGCATACAAGGTTTGGGGTACCAAAGTATGGATGGAGCCCCTCAGAGCTGGAGGAACCAGCAAACCCTCCCTGTGGGTGTAGGTCTACACACACACACACACACACACCCCAGAATCCTCCCGGCCAACGCCAGCACAGCCCCCCTCCCTGGCTCATACCCCTCTTCTGTGCGAAGAGCAGCAGCAGGCACGTGAGACCTTTGAGCACCTCGGCCATAACCACAGCAGTGGTGGCAAAGAAGCGGTCGCCAGGCAGCGTGCGGGTGTAGCGGATGCTGAGGATGAGGGAGGCATTCTGCACCACCAGCACGGCTAGGGATATGTATTTGAGGCGCCGGTGAGCTGTGGGGAATGGAAGGGGCAAAGTTGAAGAAGAAGGTGTCAGAAGCTGCTTGGGGCATTGCCGTAACCACCACCCTGCCCTCCCCCTTTGCAACCAGGGCTTCTCCTAGCCACCACTGCTTTCTCCTCCCTCTGCCTGCCCATCCTAACGCGACGAGGGTCTCAGGAAGAAGTTCCAGAAAGGTAGGAGTGGGCCAGGCCCGTACCTGAAATCCTTCCTTGGACACCCCGCTTCCCCCAGAAAAAAAATAACCACCACAGTCCCAACATTCATTGAGTGCTTACTGTGTGCCTGTCACCGGGCCGGGGGACTGATATGGGTTACAACAGACCCCAGTGTGGCTCTGATCTCCGAAGGAACCATAAGGACCCCCAATTTATGGATGAGCTACCTGAAGATTTCTACGTAATGTTGCTTCTATTTCACGAGGGGCTGGTTCCATGTAAAGAATGATACGCTAATACAGGGAATGAGACCCCTGGATAAAGCAGGTTCACTCCCTAAGAAACAGCCTTTCCCCCAACTAAGAAATGAACGTGTTTTCCGGCGTATAGGACGACCCCCAACTTTTCCAGTTAAAAGAGAGAGTTGGGGATATACCCGCCCTATAAGGTGACACCCGGTGTATAAGACGACCCCCGACTTTTGAGAAGCTTTTCCTGGGTTAAAAAAGTCATCTTATATGCCGGGAAATACGGTATTTTATTCTTCCACACTCAGAATGCTCTCTCCAACCTCTCCCTCCTAGGAAGACAGATTCTTTCTGACCCCAAATAATCTAACAAATAAGATAGGACTCCCACACTGTAACCAAGGATTGAGCCCAAACAGTCAATGCTCATTCACCAAAAAAATGGTCTGGTCCCTTCAATGGTGTAAGGAAATTTCCCTTCACTGCACGTGGACCACTCCATCCCTCTACCTGCAGCCGAGAATTATTCCTTGTTTCCCTCACACAATGAACAAGCCCGGCTGTAAGGAAGGGCCTGGCACCCTCAGAATGCCCGTTCCCTGCCATATAAGGAAGGACTGTTCCCCCTTCACTCCGACATAGAAGAAACCTCCGCTGGGAGGGGACCCCCCCCAGATGGTCTGCTCCCCATATAAGGAAGGACATCCCCATCCTCAAAATGGACTCTCGAAATCACATGAAGGCCCTGCCCCACCCTGGCTCACAATAGCCCCTGTCCCTTTACAAGGAAGAACCTCCACCCAGAACAGCCTCTCCCTTCTAGAAAGAAACAACCCTCCCGGCCTCCGAACGGCCCCTCCTTCCCATAAGGAAGGACCCTCCCCCACACTCCAGGGTCTTAGCCTCCCCGTGAGGCAATGTCCCCCTAGATTCAAAATAGCCTCTCCTCTCCCCAACGCAGAAGAAACCCCCCTCAGCACCTCGGGGTTGATTTTTCCCACCCTCCAGCACACTCACAATGGTCTGTTCCATCTCCCCCCCCTCCCCCGTGCTCACCCCCCCTCCCCACATCGGTCGGTCCATATGGGATGCTCCCTGTCGCTTCAGCCAAGCACCTTCCTCACGTCCCCCAGCGATCCCGCCCCTGCCCCGCCGCCGACCGCCTGGCCAGGGCCCGCCTCACCCGCACTCATGGTGCCAGGTTCCAAGGCCCCCGCCGAGACCACCCCTGGCCCGGCCGCCGCGGTGGAACAGCCAGACCCAACCGCTGCCATGTTGGCATCCGCCTGGCCCGTCCCCTCGGCAACAGCAGGCCACTTCCGTATCTGTCACTTCCGCTTCCGGGCCTCTAGGGTAAGTCAGGACGAGGGCAGGGCCGAGCGGAGCTGGGGCTTTCGTCCTCAGGTCCCCCCCGATCGCCCCGTTTTGAAGCCTCGGGACTTGGCGATTCCACGTGATGGGGAGCTATAGCGCGTGCGGCCCCCCCCCTCTTCCCGGTACTCCACCCGCCCTCTTCATCGATGCCGCTTTCCAGGTCACCCGCCCAGCCCGTCTCCTCGTCTCATTGGCTCAGTTGCCCCGCTCCTAGCTGGGTTTGTTGGCACGGTCTTCTCCTGGCACCACGCCTTTCCCACCAAGACCTGGTCTTTCCTGGTTGAGGTTCCTCTCCCCCTCCCCCTACTCTTCCAATAGAGGACCCACCCCCTCTGTGCGCCTTCGGGCTTTTGGGGAGCGAAATGATGTTTGAGGAGGCGGGGCGGGTGAAGGTCGGCCAGGTAATCCCATCGGGGCGGCTTAGAATCCGCATGTGAAAAGGCGCAGGATCGAATGGAGCCCAAGGCGGGGGGGTGGGGGGGGAAGCCAGCCAGCACCGAGATGGAAGAGGAAGTGGAGTAAGCCTGCAGGCGAGAGGCCGACCGGATAGATTTTGAAATCGGGGCTGGAGAAGGCTCAGCCGAGGTGGGGACAAGTGAAAACAAGACAGTAGAGGGAAGGGAAGTCAAGGAAGGAAGCGAGAGGAGCACTTGGGGGGTGAAAGGGAGAGGCGAAAGGTAAGGGCCCAACAGGTGTTAGAAATCAAGGGCTGGCAAGATCCCACTCTGCCCTCAAACCGAGCCCGCCCTCACCCAGGTCCTGAAAGGGGTTTCTTTTCCCCCCCGTGGGATTGACTTTCCTCCCTAGGATTGGAGGGAAGACTTTTTTAGCCATCTTTCATCGGGGATGTGTCCCAAGCATCTTCAGGATCTGCGTCCACGGGAGCCCTCCTGGACATAACGGTCCTTACATAAGAGCTGGGGAAGGGGCTCTGTCATCAAGAGTTTTGTGTGGATCCATAAAAGGTGGTTAGGATGGCACCATGGCACCGCGAGACAGGCTTCCGGAGGGCAGAGGCGAGATCCCCTCCGTCCCCCTCCTGGCTCAGCACGCAGCCGACGCTCCACAGATGCCTCACCGTTCAACTACAACCAGCCAGTCACTCGTGATTCTATTCCGTTTATTAAATAGTGGGTTTCCACACATGGCTTTTTAAATAATCCAGGCATGTGGAGAAGGGAGAGGATGACACAGTTGGAACTCCCTTCGTCCTAATACATAAGTATTTACATTTCAGCAACTGGACAATCCTGGCTCAGAAGGAGGCAGCAAGAATCCAAAAAAAGGTGGAGGGGGAGGCCCTAGGAGAACAAACAACAAGACTTATTTCCCCCACCCGACCCCCCCCCCCAAAAAACAAAACCATCCAACCCATCCTAGTGGACTCTGGTGGTGTCCGTCTCCCGTTCCTTCCCAAATCTTGGAAGTAGGGTTTTCTCCTCACCAGAATAAGAGCACTTAGAATAACAGAGTAGGGTCCCTTCACCAAAAAGAAAAAAAAAAGAAAGAAAGAAAAAAGGAAAAAAAAAAAGCCCTGGTATAACAATAGGGCATTACCTCCCCCAGAATAATCAACCCTGGGCTGAGGTAGGCAAGCAGCTTGACCGAACATGGAACCTTAAAACCTAGGCTAGAAGAAACAGTCCCTTTACTAAAAAATCAGAGCTGCTGGGGTATTCCAACAAAAGCACCCTTGCCCAAATTAGAGCATTTCAACTAAGTTTGTGTGGTGTGGCAGGCAGGAGGTGCCAGTGTAAGGGTTGTAACACAGATTCCTGGGGCTCGGAATGGACTTAACTTCAAACAAACAGACTCGGTAAAATGAGAAGCAAGGAAGTCCCCCCTCCAGAATAAGAGACCACAGATTCTGGGAGGAAGGCTCCTTTAAACAGGATGGGGCTGGGGACTGGGCAGACTTGGCTTGTTTTCTGACCCCGGCTCCCCAATCTCTGACCCTAGTTAACACTGGATTTTTAATGACCTGTAAAACCAGATCAACAGATGTCCTTCTATCCCTGTGGGCATGGCCATGGGACAACCCGACTAGGGCAGCAGGGACCAGGCCAAAGGGGCAGAACCCCCTTTAGGGGTGTCGGGGGGTGCATCCTCAGCTGGGGTCTGCATCCAGGGATCCACCAGGATCTCCTCCAACGAGGGTCGAGCAGAAGGTTTAGGGTCCAGGCACCGGCGGATTAGGGCACAACAGTCTGCAGGTGAGAAACACACAGGAAATCAGCAGTTAATTGGGGTCACCGGTCCCTGGGAGGTACGGAGCCCACTGGGCTAGGGAGAGCCTCACCTGGGGAAACATGGTCAGGGAAGTGGAGCTCGGCCTCCAGAATCTCCTGGTCCCGCTCGAAGGGGATGTCCCCGCACACCATGTCATAGAGGAGGATTCCCAGCGACCAGACAGTGGCCGGGAGTGCATGGTACTGGTGGCGAGAGATCCACTCCGGGGGGCTGTATACCCTTGTCCCTGCATGCAAGCCAGAGGTCAGACCATTCTTTGATAAATGCCCTTATCTCCCCCCCCATCCCCACCCCGGAATTAGAGTCCCATCACCAGAGTAGGGACTCTTAAGCACTTAAAAGTAACATTAGGCAACCCTTAACCAGGAAACAGGGTCCCTTCACCAGAATAAAAGCCCAGAACAAGGTCAGGGCACTGTGAGGAAGATGGGCTTTATTAACAGAGGGCAAGGCCTCACTATTAAAAATCAAGAACCTTATGAAGTTACAATCTAGGTCAAGGGTTATAGACCCCAGCACTGGAGATCAAAGGTCAAGAGTCCACAAAAGATAAAAAAAAAAAAAAATCACCCCACTGAGATTCAGAAGAGCCTCACCGTCAAAGTCAGTGTAGGGTTCATCATGAAGCAGGGCACCAGAACCGAAATCAATGAGTTTGATAGAGACGCGGCGGAGGTCTATCAGGATGTTTTCATCCTTGATGTCGCGGTGAACCACGCCTCGGGTGTGGCAGTGCCGAACGGCTGCCACTACCTGGGTGAAGAGGCAGCGGCTCCGTTCTTCCCCCAGCGGGCCCTGTTCGGTGATGTAGTCAAAGAGGTCCTGGGCAGGCAAAGGCCGCTCCAGGACCAGCATGAAGCCCTCCGGGGTCTCAAACCAGTCAAGCAGGCGGATCACACCCGGGTGCCCACCACCTTCGCCCACCTTCCAGAGCAGCGCTACTTCCAGCGGGCATGTGACTGAATCCGACTGTGGGAGGAAACGGGGGGAGAGAGAACGTGGACATGAGGCCAGGGGCTCTGAGGCCGACTTCTGGCCTGAACTGCAATCATAGCCCCTCAACCTCCTAACGATGTGGCTTTGAGCAACCACTTCCTTCCCTGGGTCTTTCCTCAGCTTAAGGGTTCAAACTCACACAGCCATGGGGAAGCTGACTAAAGCCAAAAGCCTATGCACATCTGGCCTATAACAGGAGTTCAATAAATATTTCAAGAGCAGATAAAAGTGTTTCTTTTTAATTTTTTTTAAATCCTCACCCGAGATTTTTTTCCCCATTGATTTTTTTTTTTTAGAGTGGAGATATGGGGGAGAAACATTAACATTAGACACATTCATTGGTACCTTCCACTCAGAACGGGGGGCCGGGGATTGAACCTGCAACTGAGTTAGTGCCCTTGACCGGGAATCAAACCTTGATACACTTTGGCCCACCGGTGGAAACTGTAATCACGAAGCCAAATTGGCCAGGGATAAAAGTGGTTCATAAAGACTGTATTATGGAATTTGTTCCCCTTTTTTAAAAAATATTATTGATTTTTTACAGAGAGGAAGGGAGAGGGATAGAGCTAAAAACATCGATGAGGGAGAAACCTCGATCAGCTGCCTCCTGCATGCCCCCTAACTGGGGATGTGCCTGCAACCAAGGCATATACCCTTGACCGGAATTGAACCTGGGACCTTTCAGTCCACAGGCCCATGCTCTATCCACTGAGCCAAACCGGTTTCGGCTGTATTATGGCATATGTTACCTGTTTTGCTCACTGACATCTCCAGAGTTTCGAACGGTACCCTATGCACAGTAGGTGCTCAATAAGTGTGAAATAGATGAAAGCACTTGACAGCACAGCATCTGGCCCAGGGTGAGGACTAAATAAATACCATTACTGTGGAATGCTCTCTGTTTTGCTCGCTGACATAGCTCAAGCACTAGCACAGTGCCTGGAAACAGGGGAGGGCTCCATACGTAGTGTGTGTTCAATAGGCGAAAGCCATTAGCAGCCAAGAAGCTACCACACACCGAGCTTTCAATAAAGGGCACATTTTGCCTCGTGCCTAGAATTGTGCCTGGGACAGAGCGGGCCCTCGGTATACTTTTGTTAAAGCGCTGAAAGTACAGGAACGGGCGCCCATTAAGAACTCAATGGGCGGCCCTGGCCGGTTTGGCTCAGTGAATAGAGCGTCGGCCTGCGGAATGAAGGGTCCCAGGTTCCATTCCGGTCAGGGGCATGTACCTTGGTTGCAGGCACATCCCCAGTAGGAGGTGTGCAGGAGGCAGCTGATCGATATTTCTCTCTCATTGATGTTTCTGGCTCTCTGTCCCTCTCCCTTCCTCTCTGTAAAAAAAATCAATAAAATATAAAAAAAAAAAAAGAACTCGATGTTATCACGTAATTTCTTCTTTCCCGTTACCAAGCTTCTAGAACCAGGTGGATTGAAAGTGATCAGTGGGACGTGGAAGGCAGTAAGGTTTTTATGATGAAGCAAAACCTGACGCGTACCCTGGCACTCAGTAAAGGGCATCAATGCCGCCAGCCACAAAAGCCGCCCCTCAAGCAGACCCACGTGGGCACAAGGACTTGCAGAAGCCGCCTCTCTGCCCGGGGAGGGGGCCCTCTGCTGGCCACTCGGCCGATTCGCACCGCTGCAGACAAGGTTTTCTCACGCCGCGGAGCACGCCGCTACTGCGCAGGCGCGCCGCCCCCGATCCCGCCAGAGGGCGCTCCCGCACTTACAACTGGCCCAGACCCGCCCTGCCGTCCGTTAGCGCGCTAACGGCACAGAAGCAGCCACCGTCGCCATGGCAACCAGTGACCTCTGCCCCCCCCTTTCCCACCAGCATGCCCTGCGGGCAGCCCCTGAGGCAGCATTCGGAGGGAGGGCGAGGGAGGGGGGGGCCGGAGGGGAGAATCCAGGGCTCTAGGGGAGCTGGGGTGAGTCAGAATGGTGTGGAGGTGTAGATGTCACTGCAGGGGAGTAAACACGGGCTGGGAGGGGTGATCTCGTCAGGAACCGGGCCCAGGGAGGCGAACAAGCCCGGAGAGAGGCGAGGGGGCGAGGGAGCCGAGCGGCAGCGATGGCGCCACCGGGTCAGGAAAGGCGCCGAGGATACTCACCAGGGTGGACCAGCCCAGCACGCGATTCCGGGGGATCACTTTGATGGCCACCTGGAGAGAGCGGGCTGCGGTGAAGGGGCTGGGAGATGACCCCCGGGTCCTTCTCGGTCCTGAGCCTCATCCTAGTCTTTGTGGCCCCCACCACACCTCACCACACCACGACCCCCCAAGGAGCCGGGGACTTCCCCCTGGCCCGCCAAGTCCCCGGGACCAAGTTCACCTCTCCCACCGCCCGCAGCCCTCCGGCCCTGAGCTCCGTTTCTCCAGCCCGGAACCTCGCAGTCTGGGTCCCGAGCCCCAAATCTCTTCACACCCCAAGCGCTCCATCTTCCAAAGCCGGGAGCCCCAAAGATGCCCGACCGGGTCCCGGGGTCCTGTCCCTCAAGCTTCCAGGCGGGAGACCTTGCCTCCCAAATCCCCCAAAATCTCAGCGCTGGCTCCCCATCTTCGCACACATGTACGCGTCGTCCCCTGGATGCCGGGGTCTCGAGTCCTCGGGAAGCCCCGCTTCCCCGCTCCCCCCGCCGCCCCTCCCCCACACGCCCACCTGAGTCGCCACACACGCACTCACCCGGGCGCATTCGTTCGAACGCCCCCCCGGCCAGCGGGGCGCCGGCTCTTCGGACCCGACCTCACACATATTGTGGGATCGCGCCCGGTCCAGCAGAGACCCAGCCGCGGGCCTCCCGCCTCCGCCACACGTACACCTGACCCTCCCCGCATCCTCGTGGCGGATACCTGGAGCCGGTCCGTGATGCGATGTCCTGCGAAGACGGTGCCGAAGCCCCCCTTTCCCAGCAGGGGGCCGAGTCGGTACTCGGCCTCGAACGCTTCCCGATCCTTGCCTCCTACGCAGGCAGAGGCGAGGAAGTCAGGGTGGCCGCGTGCTGAGCCCCGCCGCGACCCCCGCCACCCTCCGGGTCGCCCTCCATCGCCTCAGCCCGCCCGGCCTGGTAGCGGTGAAGAAGCCTCGCTCACCTGGCGGCGGGGTGGGGGTCACGGGGGCCACCGCAAGCCCCTGAAGAGGTTTGCTCAACATGGAGGAGGCGCTGCGCAGATTGAGCCCGCTGAGCCCGCAGGGCGTCGACGCCCTGGGCAGCGAGGATGGGGAGCCAGGACTTGGGGGCGCCAGGGTGGAAGGCGGAGAAGCCGGTGGCCCAGAAGCGCCCACAGACGGCGCAATGCTCTGATTCGTCGCGCTCGCCAGCCCCAACGCTACTGAGCCGGGGCACGCGCCTCCCGAGAGAGTCGCTCAGAGCGACGGCCCCGCCCACTTGGCTTTGATCAATCCGGACGCGGCACCTGCTGTACCGCAGCCAATCCGAGCCGGGCCTCATTTGCATACCGCCCTCCAGGTCTCAAGTACCCCCGTATGCAAATACGCGCCCGGATCTTCCGTGGGGGCGGGGCCTGCATGCAAATGAGGGGGCGCGCGCGAAGAGGAAACCGGTTCTGGGAATCCCTTTGCAGCCACTGCATTTGTTTTGGTGGTTGCACGGGGTTGTTTTTATAGATGTGCGTATATGTATATAGAGATAAAAAAAAAAAAGAACTTAAAAGCGGCTCCCCCTTCTTTCCTAGGAAGTTGGGTTTGCCGCTGTCTCAAGATCGGCACGGAGATAAATAGCGCCAGGCCCAGCTTCTAAGAATCTGGGCCAGTGGCTCTCCAGCACCCCGTCTTGGAAGGGTGCTGCTCCTCACCATGGACCAGGGTCCTCTAGGTTAGGCGACCCATGGCCTCTGCCCTGCGACTAAAGCCAGGGATCCTGTTCAGCTGCCAGGGAGGGTAACCCCCTGCCCACTATGACGACAAGATCATCTGGTCAAAGGCAGCATCGCAGAGATGCGGGTGTTTTGGTCACAGAGATGCGGGTGTTTTGGAGTTAACAGCTTAGACCTGGTTAAATCCGGCCAGCTCTGAGCCCGCTCAGCAGCAGGTCCAGAATTTGGGAGGGAGGGCGGGGTGGGGGTGGGCGGTCCTTGAGATGTGGGAGCAAGCCAGAGTGGTGGTGGCTTCGGGGTGTGCTCCAGGTGCCAGACAGGGGCTGAGAGGTGGTAAAATACCCTTAGTCACAAATTTGAGAAAAACAGAGTCGGGCCTCGTGCTGCAGGAAAGACAGACACGCACTCCAGAGACACACATGGAAGTACCATATGAGATATACACAAATACGTATCATCACATTCGTGTAAACTTGTCCTAGACACACATGCAGATGTGCACTGTCACAAAGAGCTATATCCACTATCAGGCAGGCATGCTGCCGGAGTCATGTCCCGGAATGACACAGGGATAGTCACAGGAAGACAGGCACTCCGGAGAGATTCACGTAGACCAACATTACCATGTGACAATGACACAGAAATGTCCATCAGACACCCCACCAGAACTTGTCACAAAGGCACGGGCACCGTCAAATGTGCACTGTCACATAAAGACTTGTCCTGTCCCCGAGTCTGTCACAGGAAGCCACACAGACGCTTGAGACACACATGCACTGCTGCAAAGGCAAACATATATATGTGATAGAACCACATAGAAAGGCAGTGCCACAAAACAGACACAGATAGACCCAGTCGCAGACATGCATCTCCATCCCCACAGGCATACGGCACTGACGTTCAGAAATAGCTGCCCAGAATCTATCACAGGAACACAAATGGACATGCACCCCATCAGGAAGAACCACAGATGCACCATCACAGACAGAACCCCGCAAACATGCACTCGGTCTCAGAAACAGACAAACTGTCATCACCTGGCACACCTGGAAACAAGCCTTCATCACACACACACAACTACAAACACTCCGTGAGATGCACATAAAGACTTGAACTCACTACAGTAACATATACACAGACAACGCCCCAAAAGCAAATACACACATGTATTCTCCTTTATTCACCTGACATTTATTAGGGGTCTACTGTAAGCCTACCAGGCCCTGGTGGGGGTGCAGACATTAGAGAGAGCTAAGTCAGGCATCATAGCCCGTACCCCGCAAGTTGATAGTACAGTTATTGGGGAAGGAGTAAAGACATATTTGGCCCAACCAGTGTGGCTCCGTGGCTGAGTGTCGACCCATGAACCAGGAGGTCATGGTTTGATTCCTGGTCAAGGCACATGCTGGGGATGCAGGCTTGATCCCCAGTAAGGGGCATGCAGGAGGCAGCCCATCAATGATTCTCATCATTGATGTTTCTCTCTCTCCCTCTCCCTTCCCCTTCCTCTGTGAAATCAATAAAAAACATATTTTAAAAAGATATTTGTAGATAAGACGGGAAAGGTGGATAACACAGAGCTTCTGAGACCCTCTACGCATCTTGTAAGACAAGGTCCGGGACTTTGGGCAGGAGAAGGGCAAATTCTAGGCAGAGGCCCAAAGTAACTGGAGGCAAAAAGAAGTAGGCAGGGGCAAATGGTGCTTACATTTCAACAGCAGAATAAATATCTAGTAACATTTGAGCTTTTGGAATGTGCTAGGCACGGTGCCATCATTCATTATGGTGACCATATGCATTCTCTCTCAATGCTCACAACCGGAGTGTGAGATAGTAGACATTAATCACCCGTTGTACAAATGGGCCCCTTGAAACCCAGAGCCTGTGATGTGACCGAGGCCAAATGGCAAGAAGAGCTGCGGAAGTTTTCAAACCAACTCTCCAGCACACACATGCCTGACCAAGGATTTCGGACATCCCTCGGACAGCCACTCGACCAGCCCTGCCCTTACCTGTAGGGTGGCGCCCCGTGATGGAGGCACAGCAAAAAAAGACACTTGACAAAAAACGCGGGCCCAGCCATCCTTCTCTGCCTTGGCTTTACCCCGAGGAAGGTTGGGACACAGAACTGTCAGAGAACTGGGGGACAGGACAGACAGACAAGGGTTTAGCCATTTCTCGGCTTCTGAAAGCCAGTTGGGGGAGGTCCATCTGGTCTCTTCCACTGAACTCGTGTGAAGCATCTACTGTACTTTCCACAGTGTTTACTCATCAAACGATCACAAGAACAAACATTTATGGCGAAAGAGGCAGGCAGAGGAGTTGGAAGTTCAGTGCCTGCCCTCAGCTCAGTCCTCTGCTCCCCAACCACCCCAGGAAATAAGGTGGCCAGAGGCTGCATCCTGTGCCAGGGCTGAGGCAGGGCCGCCCGCAAGGATGGCGCTTTTCTTGGTGGGAACCGGTCGAGGTGGATTGGGAAGCAATGGGGCCCCAGAGAGACGCTCCCGGAGAGCAAGCAGCCTTCAGAGGTCAAGCCAAAGCCTGTACCCTCGCCTTCTCTGCCCAGAGACCACCCCCTGCCTCCCGCCCCCCCTCCCCCAAACGCTCTGCCCCACACAGAATAGAGGCGCTCCGGGGAAACTGACATTTGGTTTTATTGTGCCAAGGACATTACAGATGGCGGATCTTGTCAACACCTGCAGGGCACAAGTGCCCCATCTGCCAAGGCTGCTCCCACTCCCCACACTCAAATCCTGAGTGGCGGCTATCATCCTCAGAGGTGCCCCCGTCCCAAGATCAGGGAGACTGGTGGTGGTGGAAGCAATAGGAATGCAGTGAGGTCAGAGTTTCATTGTCCGAAGCCCATGGGACACCTGCTACCCTCGGCCCCCTCCTCTGCCCTGGCTCATACTCTAGACCCTGCCCATCTCCACAGAGCTGGAGGCCAGAGACAGCAGCACATGACTGTGCCCCCTCTGTGCCCCCCTGCCTGCCTGCCTGCCCCCAAACCAGAGAGATGCCACCTTCGTAGAGTCAATGCTGTTATCTATGTCATTTTGGATTGGTTAATTTTATAAGATAAAAGTACATTTTAATAAAGAAAAAAAAATTCAACATTGAAGGCTCAGACATTCTTAGGGTTCTGGGAAGGGGAATCCCCCACTTCTTCCTCCCGCTTCCCTGGTATAGTTGTAGAGGTGGGGTGACAAGGTTTGCTGAACTTGGGAGGAGTGGGGGTCAGGGAGGCTTTCCTGTGTCTCAATGTCTCTCCTCGGGGGCTGCCTGGCTGCCAGTTGCTTTGTCTCTGTGCCTCTCGCCTACCTTCGGCACCCTTGCCCGAGTCCCCTGTGGATTGCAGGGATGGTGCTGTGCAGGGGGCAACAGGGCACGTCAGCTGGGGAAGAGACAAATGATGGTGGTGGCGGCGGCAGCGATGAGGGGGGGGTGCAGGGGTGGGCCGGCAGGAGGGGGGTGGGGAGGAGGAAAAGGAGGCAAGAGGAGAGGGAAGGAGGAAGACGGCAAGAAGGAAGAAAGCCAAAGGTGAGGCGGCACCGGAGGGCAGGAGTGGTGGGGCTGGGAGACGGTCTCCAGTCTCTGGGTCTCCATCAACTCTTGTCCGGGGGCGGATCTCTGTGCACTTTGTTTTTCTTCATACTGTCTAGGTATTCTTGTTGGGACACTGCCAGCACCGACGCCAGGATCTCGTCGTCATCCCAGTCGTTCAGACCTGGTGGTCAAGAAGAAGGGAAAATGATGATGGAGCCTGCCTTTTCTTTGCTCTTCACTGACCCTCCCTCTGCAAATATCCCAGCCGGGCCCCTCCGACTCCTGTTAGAAGGCTCCTTGCGGCCTAGAAGACCCACTTAGAATTCCTCGGGGACTGATCTCTTGGGCCTAAAGGATCCCCTTTTTCTTGCGGAGATGGCCAGAGGCTCCAGAGCCACCCCCAGAAACATACTGCTTCCCCCCAGCTCCGGGCTGGCCCCTGGCTCCTAGACCAAGGCGGCTTACCGAAGGCAGAGGGGGACATCTGCTGAATGAGGGCCCGGCACTCCAGAGCAGGGTAGAGGGACACGAGGGGGGAAGTCGCTGGGTCGGCCCCTGTTGAGAACTGGCTGCTTGTACCTGGGGCAGATGGACAGTCAGAGACAGGGCCCAGGACCGAGGCGGCGCCTCCTCAGCCCTGCATGCTCCCTGTCAGCCAGCCACTGACCTGGTGCACAGGGTGAAGGAGGTTTGGCAAGAGCTAAGACAGTGCTTGGGGAAGGGGGCTTCATGCCCAGCTCGGCATGCAGTTCAGGGTGCTCAGGTGACCGCTGCCGCGGGGACCGGCTAGTCCACTCCTCCAGGCCACTGGAGGCGGCTGCTGTGGCGGAAGTGCATGTGGCACTGGCTTTCCGGGGCTGCTGTGGGGAAGGAGTCAGAGGTAAGAACCTGCAAGAGCCTCAACCTTCCTCTGCCCCATCCCCTGGAGTCCTGGCTGTGGCCCAGCTTCACACAACGGACCAAAGGATGAAGGTCGGCTCCTTCACCCTCCTCACCCCCGCACAGCCCACTGATAGGAAACCTCCACCTTCAAAAGATCCCGAGCGCCTCCCCCCTCTCCCCGCCCCCTTGCCTGCACCACCAGGGGCAACCTGAACTCCGGCAGCAGCCTCCTCCTCACCGGTCCCCTGTTCTACCCTTGCCACTCAGACCGCGCTCTGCAACCCGTTAAACCCCAAGTCACATCCTATTCCGCCTCTGCTCACAACCCTCCAATGAGTCTGCCTTAGAATAAAACCCAAAATCCTCCCCACAGCCCCCAGATGCCTTCCCGATGTGACCCCACTGCCTCTCTGACTTCTGTTCTGCCACACTGGCCTCTGGCTGCTCCTGGACCCAGCAGGAGCGTGCTACCTCGGGGTCTTTGTTCTAAGCGCTGGTCCTCCCTCTGCCGGGGCACATGCCCTTCGCTACCTCCCTCACCTATGGTTAGCTTTTGCTCAAATCTCACCTCTTCGGAGGCCCACTCTGCCCACTGTTTAATACTGCGAACTCCCAGCCGCACTCGTTCCCTTTACTCTTCTCTGTGTTTGTTTTTTCATCCATACCGCTCCTAAACCAATTTATTCGTTATGTTTACTGTTGATTTTGCCCCACTCTTGCAAAAATGCAAGCATCACAAGGACAGGATCTGGGCCTGCTTGGCTCCCGATGTACCTCTGTACACTGAGAACAGTACGGGCATAGACCTACAATAAATATTTGTTGAACAACTTACTCAGCGCTTGCCAACATCTACAATCACGCTCAACTCCTTCTGATTCCTCAAATGTCTGTATATCCTGTCCTGTCCCTGCCCTAAAATGTTCAATCCTCCTGTGCGAATACTAACGCGAGACTCCATCTCCACTGGCCTCCTACCCATGATCAGGGCCCCGCCGATGTCTCTGTTCCCCTCAATAGACGGGACCACTGAGGGCGGAGCAGGCTAGATCTGATTTTATATTCTCAGCACAGAGCCTGGCCCACCAGGACATTCAACAAAAGCTTGTCCCGCTCAAACTATCCATCCATCCTGCATGCCCCCACCGGTGACTGCTCTCCCTCTCTCACTCCTCCAGAGCTTGCTCTGCACAGGTGTTGAGAGTCCTAAGGCGCAATGCCAAGGCTACGGCCAAGATGAGGTGCAGACAGGGTTGGGAGCTTCCTTCTCTCCCCAATGTCAACACCGCTCCATTTTTCGGCCCGTTCGGGGCAGAGCTGGAATGAAAATGGCTTCTTGGCCAGGCCAGCGACAAGAGCCTGGGACCTACCTGGCTGGAGCTGCGGACCTGGCGGGCCTGTTTTTCCTGATCCCGCAGCCACTGCAGGTAGGATTCTCGAGCCACCTGCTCTTCGATGGCCTCGTTCGTGGCCTCCCAGTCCGTGGCTCGCTTCTTGTCTTCTAGCATCTGCTGCTCGATCCATGATTCCTCTGATGTTTTTATGGCACTCTTCATCAGGGACTGCTCTGCAAACTGCAAAGGCGGGAGGAACAAGGAAGTGGGGTGACCCTCTGGACTCTGGCCGCCAGCTGGATCTGGCCCAGGGAGGTAGGCCCACGGGCCCAGCAAGAAGAGCTGGGAAGGCACAGACTCTCACTAAGCACCCCCCTGGGCAGCTGCCTCTCCACCAGGGACGGGGGAAAGCAGGCTTGGGGGGTGGGACTAGTAGTTCCAACGCCTACACTCCGAGGCCCTGCTCCCAACCCCAAGACAACTCAAGTGAAGTGCTAAGTCTGGGGCAATCAGGTGCCCTCCAGCCTAGGCCGGAGTGGAAAGAAGCCTTACCCAGTGATGACAGTTTCACAATGCTGAGGCCTTCCTCATCTATGCTCAGATGGCACAAGGAGAAAAGATCACCTGAGAAGTTAGCTGTATGTGCACAGGGTGGAGGGAGTAGTCAGGTATTTAAGGGGACGAGGAGGAGGATTAGCATGACGTGAGGTGCTATGAGTTGTGGGGCACTGTATGAGTGCTCTTTGTTAAGACTCTGAGATACAACTGCATTTTAAAAACCAAAATGATTAAAAAATATATGTATCAGAGCACATCCCAGGGAGTAAACGTGAGCATTGCTCAGCAAAATTCTAACATTATTTTAATAGACAGCTACTGCACACCAACATGTGTGTGCACAAAGTAATGACATAAAATATAATTTTTTACCTATGGATCGTAATCCAAAAAGGATCTGAAATTCTCTATTAGAATAAGACAATTTAACAATGGGCAAAAAAACCTTAACACACAATTTTATATGCACATGCAAAGATGCTCAATACCATTTGTCATTAGAAAATTGAAAATTAAAACACAGCAGTACCTAGCAGCTGGTAGTTTCATACAGATAAGGATAGTTATACATATAGAAATATTTCTGGATATGTGTATACACACAGGTTAGTATATACATATATATCTCCTTACTCAGTCAGCTGAAAGGGCCTAGAACAGTGGTCAGCAAACTGTGGCTTGCGAGCCACGTGTGGCTCTTCCACAAAAGACCATGTGCGGGTGCTCACGTACAGTGCGATTGAACCTTCGTGGCCCATGCGCAGAAGTCGGTTTTCGGCTCTCCAAAGAAATTTCAATCATTGTACTGTTGATATTTGGCTCTGCTGACTAATGAGTTTGCCGACCACTGGCCTAGAAGGAAGGACACCCCAGCACCGAGGAGCCCACTCAGCACCCAGATCGCGCCTTCTAATAACATTCCAATAAATGGAACCAGGGCCCCTGGGAGAAATGGCTGGTTCTAAGAGCAGGGAAGGAGATATACAAGCTGAGCCTAGAACACTTTTATAGTACCAGAAAGTAAGGAAGTGCTAAAAACACAACAACCAAAAAAAAAACCCAAAAAATAAACACACACACACACACACACACACACACGCACGCACACACCAACACAATGACGGAAGTACGTCAAAGAGACACAGGAACCAACTAAGAGAGCTTCCAATAGCCAACACTGAAACAATTTGAGCATCAAAATAAAAAGAGCATTGGATTATAACCCAAAGTCTAAAATAAATATCTGAGTCACATTGATATGAACAAATGGTTGAGTGAACGGAAGACAAGAGACAAACCTCCCTTGCAAGAATTCCAAATAACTTAGGTGACTATACTGCCGTCAAAGGGATGAAGCAAAACAGCCACTTCTTTTTTTTTTTCTTTAAAAAGTATTTTTAACTTATTGATTTTAGAGAGCGAGGGATTCATTGGCATTCGTTGGCTGACTCCTGTATGTGTCCTGACTAGGGATCCACGGTGCAACCTTGGCCTACGAGGCAGATGCTCGATTCCACTGAGCTGCCTGGCCAGGGCAACACTCATTTCTTAAGTGTGGTTTGCATACAATGACTTCCTTCCAAAGGGTACAATACAGAACAGGGAGTGAAGGAAGGGGAGGAGTGATTTTATAGGGGAGAAAACTTAACAAACACTACTTCGGGCAAGAAAAATTCACAAATCATGTTCACAGTACATACTGTTGGTAGGATGTGATGAGAATGGCACTTGACTATTGTGATCCTCTTTCCTACAACCCGTAACCCCGGTCTAATCATGAGAAAAACAACACATTCCAAAGGACAGACATCCTCCAGTATACCTGACCAGTACTCCTCAACACTGTCAAGGCCATCAAAAACATGCAAGTGTGAGAAACCTTCCCAGACAAAGGGGCCTAAAGAGACACGACGACTGTAGCTAATCATGTGCCAGTATGGGTTCGTATATTGTAACAAATGAAGCACAGTCACGATAGGTTGTTAGTAACAAAACTGTGTGTGGGAAGGGTGGAGGGATGCGGGGAACTCTGAACTAGCTTCCTTCATTTTTCTGTAAGCTTAAGGCGTTCACATTTTTTTTAAAAAGGGGGAAAAAAAGCGATCACATTAAAAAATCCTAAATGTAGTGTGATGTGAAACAAGACATTATAACGATGTGTTTTCTGATTCCAATCAGATGCCATTCTAGAAAAGGTGAAATGACAGAGTCTGTAAACAGATTGAAAACAAAAAAACAAGGAAATCCAGAGAAACTGTCACAGTCAAGAGGAGCCATAGGAGACGTGACAACAACGAAATGTCACATGACCCTGGATGGGACCCTAGAACAGATAAGATCATCAGGGAAAAACTGTGGTATTCTGTATCAAGTATGGTCTTCAGTTAATCTATCAATATTGGCTCAATAACTGTGACACCTGTACTATGCTAATAAGATGTTAATCATAGTTGGGTATATATACGGGAATTCTCTAAGCGTAATCATTCTGCTAAAATCTAAAAGTGTTCTAAAATTAAAAGTTTATTTAAAAACCAAAACACACACAAAAAACCCCCCTAATGTTGGAGGGTGTGTTGGTGTTAGGGTGTGTGTTTCCTAAAATGAGGCAGGAGCCCTTTCTGTTTGTAGGAAGTGAAACCTGAATAGAAGATATCAAAACCCCCAGCAGGCGAATATTTATGAAAGGGAATGAGAATCTGCCAGTGTGTGCTGGGAAAGTGTGTGCCACCATCTGAGCACCTACTAGGCACCAGGCCCAGTGCTAGGCGTTGTCTGAATCAGCCAAGCTGCTAGCCCAAATTACTTGTGAATCCTGCCCTAAGTCTCACAGCCAGTGAGCGTGGAGACCGGGCCTGAACTCCAAGTCCCGGCAACTGCAGATGTCTATAACTGCTGAGTTCCAGAAGAGGATCCATGTGGGGACCTAGACACCCAGACCAAGCCCTAGCTCATGGTTCCCAATATGACTCCACAGCCCACCATGCCAGCCCTCCAGAGGCACAAAGATGGGTGAGCCAGCTCCGCCAGACAAACTGAGACCACCGAACGAGCCCTGAGAGATCTCCTCGGAAGACTCCCTGATCTCACAGAGGGGAGACCTCGGAGACAGCTCGGAGAGGGGGGAGGACGTTTTTGTGGGCGAGAAGTCAAACTCAGACCCAAACACAGGTTTCTGGCCTCTAAATCCAACAGCCATCTTGGGCACGGTGACATGCATGCTTACCCCCGGTTTGAATGATGGCAGGCCCAGCCCCACACCAATGGTGGCCTTGTTGGGATTCACCACTGAATTGTAGTGGATATTCCGATGGTAGCTGACACGGATGGGTTCGTCCTCGTTTTGGTGGATCCCATGGAATGTGTTGATGGGTTCTGCGGAAAAGGGAAGGAAGTAGCATCCGCAGCGGGGCGGGCTCAGCCCAGGTGCGATCAGTCGCGCACCTACCCCCCACAGAAGTACCTGTGCTATACTGATACACCTCCACGGGCCGGTTGTACATCTCCGCCATGGCCTGCATCTCGATGTGGTTGCCATGGCAGTTGTTTTTCCGTTTCCGGTTGATGTAGGTGGTGAAGTCCTCCGTGACATAGTTGGAGAAGTAGTCCGCGTTCTTCATCTGCCCAACAGATCAGAGGGCCGAGGTGAGTGTGGGGAGGAGATCCTTCCACTCTGCCCCTACCCCAAGGTCTCCACAAAGTCTCACCAGATAGTCCATGCAGTGCTTTCGTACAACCTCATGCATGTCCTGGTCTCCGTACACCTGATCAGCTGTGGAGGCAGAAGGAAGGAGAAGCTGGCATTAGCACTGGCACCAGAGGGGAGTTCTAAGTCACAGAACATCCTGGGGGTGAAGAGCCCGGGAACGGGGAAACCCCAGCGCCCGCAGAGGTCTTGGCCTTGTGGTCTGGAACAAAAGGCAAACAGGGACCGTTTTGAACAAGGGCACAGGTGAGAGGGACACAACCACAGGCCTCTCATGCAGGTGACTTCGTCTAGGGCTTGGATGGCTACTCAGACTGCTCAACAAACATGTAAGCCCGTAAGTGGCCCGAAGCGCCGTGGACTCCGTACCCCCTTCCCCTTCACCCTTCCCACAAGGAAACAGGCTCAGGGAGTTCGCGGCTTGACCAAGTTCACACAGAAAGACAGTGTGCGCCCAGTCCAGGTCTCGAATTCAGGGGTGCGCCTAACTTCCTGGAGTTGGCATGGCCTTTGTAGGTTTGAGAAAAGAAAGCAAGAAAGCAAAAGGCGAACAGACGGGCTCTCGGCCCAGTTCTGCCAGGTACCAGTGCTAAATGACCAGAGGCGAGCGACCCGAGTGTTCTGAGCCTCACCTGCCTCGCGTGTGAAACAGGAACACGCTGGATAAGTCCTTGGCAGGACTTCTTGGGAGATTAATGAGATAATGGGTGTAACGTGACCGGCACCGGGCCGGAGACGGCGCAGTCACTCGGTAAATCAGAGTCCCCTTCCCCAGGGCCTAACCACGGGGCACTACGAAGGTGACAGAGCCTAGGAAAATCCTGTCCCTGCCCACAAGAAGCACACAGTCTAGTGAGAGAGAGAAGATACGCATCAACGAAGGGCCTGTGGCCCAAATGGTTCAGGCCTCATGGGGTTTTAGTCAAATGAAGCCACGGGCTCCCCTCTGCCTGACTGGGGGATCTGCACACATTCTTTCCCTTGTTTGAGGACATTCCCTCCATCCTGCTGGATTGCCTACTTATCCGACACCAATATGTTAACAGTTCCCCTGTCTCCGGGTTTGTTAAGCATGTGGGCAGGAGTCATCTGCCTGAGCACACCCGGCTCCTGCTGAGGGCAGTTCACGTCCAAGTGTACCCCTAGCTCCAGGCCCATCCAGTGCGGGAACCCGGGACGTTTGCTAAGGGCAAGAACCAACGCAGAGCCGGTGGGTCTTCTCCCTGGGAAATTCAGGCGGGCTGGAAGATGAGGCCCCGTTACATCCACTGGCTAACAGGAAGAGGGAATTTTCCCTCGTCTCCCCAGAGCCACGGTTGGCAAACTGCGGCTCGCGAGCCACCTGCGGCTCTTCGGCCCCTGGAGTGTGGCTCTTCCACAAAATCCCATGGCCTGGGCGAGTCTATGTTGAAGAAGTGGCGTTAGGAGAAGTTTTAAGTGTAAAAAATGTGGCTCTCCAAAGAAATGTCAATCGTCGTCCTGATGCTATTTGGCTCTGTGGGCTAAAGAGTTTGCCGACCACTGCCCCAGAGGACCATTGCTCTGATGAGATCTCCCTGGGGCAGGGGCAGAAGTCTTCCCTGACAGCCCGTCTACCTCGGTGAAGCATCGCCAGAAGAACGTCTTTGCTGCCCTCCCTTGAGGCTTCTGTGAGCTAGGAGAAAAAGGTACTCTGGGATAGATAGAATCCAGGGGCCCATGCGTGTTCTCAAGTCTTCCTGGAGGTGCGCAGGGACCTGAGGGTGAGGGGGAGTGTGGGGCGTGAAGGGATAGCCCCATCACTGATGTAAACAAGGATGTGGGTTCTGTGGCTACACGCTGCCCTGCCCCCCCCCAGTGGCGCTTCCAGCAAGTCACATGTCCTGTGCACAGGCTGGGGGCCCCCCGCTGCCGCCTTTCTTAGAAGCCAGGACCACAGAGCCTGCTGCGGCTGCCGGCCTGCCAGAGCTGCTTGACAAGCTATTTCGGTGCAATGGGCCCGGGGGTGCGGCGGAGGCAGTGCTGCGGGCAGCTGCAGTAAACAGGAACTGAGATGGCAGTGCAGGGGTTAAATGGAACCTGGGGAGCTGGCTGAGCTGTTTCTAGGGAAGGGTCAGTCGGCATTGCGTTTCCGGCCCCAGAGAGACATCGACCTGAGCTCCATGCTGGATGCAAGAAACAGAGGAAAGAGGGCGGCTGCAGGACAGGGAAGGGAGTTGGGGGAGAACCCCTTGAGGGTCGCTGCGTCGCCCTGCCACTGACCCCTCTGCCTTGGCAGAAAGGCTCTGCTGCCTCCAAGCTGTGTGGTACTGGACAAGGCCCTTCCCCTCTCTGGGCTCAAAACGAAACACAAAACAGATTCTCTGCGCTGCGGCATTCTCATCCCCTGGTGGAGAGAGGCATTCTTCTTCCTCTCGTGGGATGGTTTGCCCAACATCTGAGGCGTAGTACGTGTTCAAGAGATGGGGCCCCATTTGTCAGGAGGAAGATGATGATGCCTTCGGGTAGCTAGCTACCCACCCACAAGTCAGCTAGAATGTCACCGGAACCCCTCAAGCCCTTCCCCATTTCTGTCCTACTTCCCCAGCCAGAGGAAAGCTCCCACCTGAGTCTCGGCTGGCTTACAATGTACACAGGACCGGCACTCGGCCTTTATGACGCCAGAGGGCCACAGACCCCCCTTCTGTAAATGTACCGGAAATCTTTAGCAACCAAATTCCTGTCTGATCCATAGTGTAGGCTTCACATAATCGGCTTCTTAAATGTGGGCCAAGTATGACCTTCTCTGCTTAGCAATCACGTGCAAAATAGAACCTTCTCTCCTCGAACCTAAGTTGCATTGATGGGTGATATAATACCGGTATTTGATCACAGCTGCAGGAGGGAAATTGCCAAGTTCACTGGTTAAAAGATGCACCCTAGTTTAGGGATCATCACTGTGGAAGAAAAGATGCTCCTCAGGATAGGATCAAGGGCACAAAGCCCAGACAAGGGAGAGCAGAAGGGTCTTTTTGATGACGGGAGGTGGGCAAATGCCCAGCGCCGCCTAAGAACACCGGAAGTCCTCACTGAGGAGGCTCTCGCCTGACTCTGCTAGTCCCGCCTCTGCCCTCCTCCTGCCGGAAGGTTGGCACAGAGGCGAGGGCCTGGGCGGACTTCCCTATGGGGGCCAAGGTGGGAGAAAGGGCCCGATATGGGTTTGCAGAGGTAGGGGAATTCAGAGAACTTGTTTTGATAGAAACCGAAACTCCCCCTCTTGCTGACGCTGCGCTTGCGGGCCGTCCGCACCTGCTCTCCCCTCCCAGAGTCCAGCTGGAAGAGGGTTCCCCACTACCTCGCCTCTGTCCCCAACCCAAAGAGAACTCGGAAACCCTCCATACAGCAGTAGGATTGGTTCCCCCAAAGCCTTTTTACGTTCCAACTCATTCTAGCTGCACCCCCGAAACCCTGACTTTACACAGGGGGGATACGGAGGTACAGAACTGGGGCGCAGCTGGCCCAAGGTCACACGTTTGGGAGCGTGGAGGAGAGGCCAGGTTCTCTAGGACGGACTTCAAGCACTGATACCCAAGAAGACATTAGCACCACCCCAATACCGCCATCACCTTCACCGCCTGACTCAGGGGCCAGGCCGGATCCTGTCTACCTCAGTTTCCCCACCAGCACAAGCAGGAGTCCGCTGGGAAGGCCTGGGAGCGGGCAGAGATGACCAATATCAGGGGCTCTGCCCCTCACTGAGGCCACAGAGGTCAGCATGAACCTCACTTCCTCAGAACCCCCCTTCTGTCCTCTTGAGCATCCAGTCACCAGCCTAGAAATGTACATGCGCACACACACACAGCCAGCAGATCCTGCCAAAGATGTTCCCGAGGCCAAATCCACCCTCGCCACCCCTCGCCACTACGGAGAACCGTCCTATTCCACCAGCAGATGCCCTTGCCACCAAGATGCCGGACAAGATGCAAGGCTGTGCGAAAGGGGGACCCTGCCCCCCTCCTTCCCAGCCTTTGCCAGGGGCCGGGGGGAGGGGAGAAGAGCCAGTAGCAGGAACAGACTTGCCACAACCTCCCTGCTCAGCTGCAGAGGGTCTCTAAACCTCCCCGGGGTCCCCTAAAACGTAGTCACTGTGTGCCAAGTAGTTATGGGGAGAAGCAGGACAGGAGAGCCTGGACTATGGACAGGAGCCGGAGCTTGGGGCCCCAGCATTGGTTTCGGAGGCTCCCGAGAAGTGCCCGCCTGCCGGGCGACCGCCTGCCTGCCTGCCTGCCTGCCGCCTGCTAAGAGAGCCCCAGCAAGTTCCGCTGAGAATAGAAAAGGAAGCTTGGTGTCTGCAGGAAATCTAAAAACAAACCGCGCAAATGTGTACACACAGCAGCACAGGGAGACAGGGACCTGGTCTGTTCCCACTTCCCTCCTGGCCCAGTGGCAAGCCCAGCCCCGCTGAGGAGATGAGTGGGGGGGGGGGGGTGGGGGGGGAGAGAGAGCCTCGCCGGCCTGTCAAGCAGCTGTGGTGTACGCCTGGACAGTGGCCCCAGCCACCCCAAAGGTCGCAGACTCGGTGGGGAGCGCCGCTGGACCCCGGCCTCTCAATAGTGTGGGCTCTGGCAGGCCTGCTCTTCTGCTCAGGGACTCGGGCGCAGGATGGAGGACTGATGGAGGCAGGGCACAGACCAGGGGAATCTGGCATGGAGACCTTCTCCTTCTGGCCTGGCTCCTCAACCCTACACACCAATGCTCTGACACCTGCCTGTGTGACCAGATAAGAGGGCCCTGGCTTTTGAGGTCCCCGTGTCCCCATTTATACAACAGTCTACACTGATCTAAGATTCATCCCCCCCAAGGCTCCCACACAAAAAGGCCCAGAGGAGGGGGCCTGGCCGATGTTTCCGGGCCTCACTCCTGTCACCTCCCCCACCCCATCTGCTTCTCCGTGGCCCCACGCGCACACACCCACGGTGGCCTCCACTCTGCCCGCAGAGGCCAGGGCCGGAGGTTTTGCTGAGTCAAAGCATATGCGGAGAGGGAAGGCGGAGAGATGCAGACTCACACTTCCAGGAGGAGGTTATCTGAGCCTGGCAGGGGCAGGGTGGACCACAGCGGACTCTGGACCTCGGCCTCCCACCTCCATTCCACCCACACCTTCGCTGATGCTCACCGGCCCCCAGGAGGGACTGATGGGCGAGAACTGGGCGCCAGCAGCGGGTAGTGGTTCACACTGGGGACACCCAGACCCCCGAGGCAGAATAGAGGGTAGGAAGCCACCTGCTTCAGAATTCCCAACAGCGGAGGGCCACAGGCCCCTCGCTGGAGGAAGGAAGGCCCAGAGAGATCAAGGCATACAGCTGAGGTCAACCAGCCAGGAGCGAGCGAAACTAAAAAGCTGGGGCTTCGCTAGGGCCGTGGAAAGAACGTGTCCTTTGGCACCTCTGGGTTCCCGTGCCAGCTCTGCCACTAATGACCTGAGCACGTCATGTCCCTTTCTTGCGCCTCAGTCTTCCCAACTGTCTCGTGGGATAACAATCCCAACTTCACAGATGAACTTCAAGCATCCAGCTGAGTGCCTTGCAAAAAGTCAGGGTCAGGGAGTGACAGAACGGCCCCCTAGGTCTGCAATCCCCCCTCCACCTCGCACCCTCAGTTCTGTGCTCCTTCGACTGCTGAATGTGTGGTGGGAAGTTGGAAGCTGCGGCCTTCTCCCCAGAGCCCAGAGCGATTGCCACCTGTCCCTGGCCGAGCGGGGCTGGAAGCGGAGAGGCAGAGGGCAAAGTCCCCTTCCCACGCACGGGTCTGGTCCGCACAGGTCGTGTGCACTCTGCCCCTGGGAAAATTCCATACGAGGCCCAGGGACCCAGGGAGCGTGTACTTCAGAGGCCAGGCGGCGGGGCTTCTGAGGTTTGCTGGAAGAGAGCCAAGGGCAGCTCAGTCAGGGGAAATGTATAGCCATAGTGCTGATAAGAAAAGGCCTTCAACCTGCCATGGTCAGCGCTTCCTGTAAGCGCCAGCCTCTTACTGGAAGGCCCCAATAGGGGGAAGGGTCAGAGGATGTGTGGGGAAAACAGCTAAATGGACACATGTGCAAATATTGCTCTTCATATGGGTTACTGCACAAGCCAGGTTATCGCTGGCGCCAAGGTCTGCCTCCAAGACCGCTCAAGACCCAGCTGCCCAGCTGCGCGCCCTGCCCCTCACTCCGCCATCAGCCCTGCTTACCCGGCAACCAGCCTGAGGTCTGGGCACAGACCCCCGCCTTTTCTTTCTCTGCTCCAATGACTCCGAACCTCAACGCTTTCTCTAGGAAACAACCCGGGGAGGGAGAACCCAGGCATAAACCCCCCCGGCGGGGAGGCTGGGATTTTCCAAGCCAGCAGAGGCCACGGCCCAGACCTCCTGTTTAGGAGCGAGGGGGAGGTGACCCCTGACCCCCGCCTAAACGTCTTTCTTTCACCCGCTCAACAAACATCGGGGACTCTGAGAAGAGCGTTCAGGCTTTATCAGCGCCCGTGTTCCATGAGGTGCTCCTATGCTCCCCGGCACTAAAGGGATTTACTGAAACCTCATTGAACTGTTACTAGGTTGTAACAGGCTCAAGATAAAAAAGAAGAAAGAAAAAAAAAACGCTTGCCCAAGGTCGCACAATCAATCAGTGGCAAGGCCTGGAGTGGAGCCTGGGTTAACCCGCGCGCCCCCCCCCAGCAGGCACCGGGGAAGGGGGCGCATCCAGAAGGGGGCGAAGAAGCCCTTCAGAACCAATACTGCTTCGCAGATGGGACAGTGATAGCTCGGAGTGAGGGCAGAACAAGACAAGGCTTCGGACTCCCAGCTCAAATCTCCTCCGTCAAGAGCCCTTTTTATGGAAGGTAGAGGAACCCCAAAGGGAGGTGGGGATCACACCCCCAGCTTCCCCTGGAAGCTAGCACGGGACCTCATGACTGCTTAGAGCGGAGAGTAAATGGTATTAAGGAATCATTAATTTTGTTAGGTACGATAATGGCATTTTGGTTATGTTGAGAGAGAGAGAGAGAGAGAGAGAGAGAGAGAGGGAGGGAGGAAGAAACTGGGCCTTAATCTGTCAGAGAAACACATGGAAATATTTAGGAATGAAATAACCTAATGTTGGGGTTTCGCTTTAAAAAATACCCATTTCAGCCCTGGCTGGTGTGGCTGACTTGTTTGAGCACTGTCCCAGGCACCAAAAGGTCACCAATTCAATTCCAATCAGGGCACATGCCCAGGTTGCCGGCTGGATTCCCAGTAGGGGGCGTGCAGGAGGCAGCCCACCAATATTTCTCTCTCACGTTGATGCTTTTCTCTCTCCCTTTCTTTCTCTCTAAAATAAATAAAAACTTATTACAAAAAAATATTCGTTTCACCCGGGCCATTGTTATCTGCGATAACATCAACCCTTACACCAAAGGGTCACAGGCTGGATTCCAGTCAAGGGCATGTAACCTGGGTTGTGGATTTATCCCTGATCCGGGGAGTGTGCAGGAGGCCACCTGTTGATTAGTCTCTCTCACATCCATGTTTTTCTTTCTCTCCCCTCCCTCCCTCCCTCCCACTCTCTCTGGAAAAGCAATGGAAAAATATCCTCAGGTGAAGATTATCAACAACAACAACAAAAACTTGTTTCCGCTCTGGCCTGGTTGCTCAGTTGGTTAGAGCGTCATCCCAATATGCCAAGTTTCAGGTTTGATCCCCGGTCAGGGCACATACAAGAACCAACAAGGAATGTATAAAGAAATCAATCTCTCTCTCTCTCTTTCTCTCAAAATCCATTAATTAAATTTTTAAAGAGTTAAAAAATACTCATTTCAGGAGCGTAAGAAAGAGTGGGCAGGGTAGTGATGAAACAGGGCTGGCCATGTGCTGATGACTAACTGGAAGATGAATGGTGGGTACACGAGGGTTCACTCTGTCTCTACTTTTGTGGAAGTTAAAAAAAAAAAAAGGTCTATTTTCCCCGAGTGATAGCAGTCCGCTGTGGTGAAGAGCCCTCGGACTGACGTCCCCTGTGCTTCCTGGCCCTGCGCATGCCACTTTCCGTCTCCCAGCTGCTCTTCTCGCCTACAAGTGGAAGCAATGGCCCCGACACTCGGCCTAGGGAAGAACCGCTATTTTCCTTATCGTTCTCACTGCTGCTATTATCACTCTCACGCCGCCACGCTGCCTGATGGCGAAGGACTAGAGGCCGGCTAACGCTCTGAGGCTGCGGGCTGGAGTCCGTAAAAGACCGGGCAACGCTGTCCCCAACCCTGTCTCAGGGGTGATGACTCCTGACAGCTAGGACACTCAGGGGGCAGCCCTAGGCCCTGGAAGGCTGAGGCAGAGACTCACCTACAGCCCGGAAGAGACAGGCGCCGTCCTCCTTCATTTGCTTGATGATGAAGCCCTTCTTGTCTCGCAGGGCCTTTTCAAACCAGTGTTCCTGCTGCGGGGAAGAGGTGGGGGGGTCAGCAACAGGAAAGGCCTGCACCCCCTCCCCAGAGCTCTGCCCTCGAGCTCCTGAGGGGCCCAGCGGATGGGCTGAGAGGACACCGGGCAGGGTCAAGTTCTCAGCCCTGTTGGACCATCCCATGCATGTGGAGCAGGAGGAGCCCCTTTCTTGGAAGGAGCCAGGCAGTGGGGGAGCAGAAGACGCTCCCAGAGGAGCCCCGGCTGCCTCGAGAGCAGAGGCCCCTGCGCCATTCTGCCTCCTGCTGACCATGCGGGGAATCCAATGCTGGACCTTCCCACAGCAGCCAGAGGCCCAGGGCTGGCAAGGATGGGGAGGCTGGGGGAGGAACCTGGTTCTACCTCAGTTTCTCCTGGGGACCCTCTATAGCCATTCTCGGGGAAGAGAGATGTCGAGAAGGGAATGATTGGTAAGATACTGAATCCCACAGAGAGCGAGGGAATGCCAAGATCTTGCATGAGGCAGAATGTGTGCAAAATATGAGTTTACTTGTGAGTGAACGCATTTAGCATCTATGTATATGCATACGTATACAAACACAGATGCGTACAAAGCTGGGAAGGCGGTGTGAAAAAAATATTATCCCTAAGTGCTTCCATTGCAGGTCACTTTATTTCACCTCCTTCTTCGTAAGAGAGATGCAATCACTAGGCCGACATTCCCTAGCTCAGAAAGCTTTGCAAACCACAAGGCTATCTAACTTAGTTGGCACCATTACCTGCGCTGCGCTGACCCATTTACCCCACTTGGAGATGAGTATTGCAACATTTCCAGGCAGAAACTTTGGGGCGTTTGTTTACGAGGTCTGCCACAGACCCCACTGGAGGTGCTACAGAAACAGCACACACCAGGTGAGCTCTTTAAATTCCGAAAATGTTCTCCATTTCCAAAACACATTTGGCCCCGAAGGTTCAGATTAAGTGACCTTGTACAAAGGCTTTTTTTTTTTTTAAAATAATGCAGAGATGAGTAGACAGAATATAGAGCATTGCTAAAGCAGTGAAGCTACTCTGTGGATTCGTTTGTCCAGGCTTCTAGAATGTAACCAAGACTGAGCCCCAATGAAACATTTGGAAGTTGTTTACGACAATGGCCCAAGATTGCCAGAAGCCAGGACTTTGGGGTGCCTGTGATGTGTCAATGTAGGTACATCAACTGTAATAAATGTATCATTTTGATAGGGCGTGTTGATAGTAGAGGAGGCTATGTATATGTGGGGACAGGAAGTATAAAACTCCCTGTACCTTCTGCTCAATTTTGCTGTCCATCTAAAAGTGCTCTAAAAAAAAAAAAAAGTCTATTTAAAAAAAGTAGAATGCCCACGTGTCACTTCAAACATATTTTCCATTTCAAAACCAAACAAACCAAAAGCAACACCTTTCCCAGGCCCCTCACGCCCTCTGCTGGCCATCAGGCGAAGTTGGCCTGCTCCAGTATCAGGACTGGGGACCAAAAAATTGCAAGCCTGCTTCTTGGGGACACCACTCCTGCCTAGAGATTGATAGGGTCCAGGCAATTGCCAACCAGAGGGGATGGCCTCTCTGCAGGCCTTTGCCCCCCAGCTCAGATGAGAGAAACTCCTTGCGAAATAGGAAGCCCTCGGTTTGATGCCCAAAGCTCTGGGTTCTAACCCCAGCTCTGTCACTCACCCGCTGCAGGATTGGGGGGAAGCTACCCAAACATGCCACACCTCAGTTTCCTATCAAATGGGGGATATGGGATATCCCCGAAAGAGCTGTCACGACGGTCAGAAAAGGCTTTGTAAATACTGTTCCATATACTGGGAGATGGTCACCAGTCAGAGAAGAAGAGGTGAGACCAACACAGACAGAGATGTACAACTGGGAGATCCTCAAAAAGTCCCAGGTGACACCGAAATCGGTTTGGCTCAGTGGATAGAGCTTTGGTCTGCGGATTGAAAGGTCCCGGGTTCGATTCTGGTCAAGGGCATGTACCTTGGTGGCCGGCACATCCCCAGTAGGGGGCGTGCAAGAGACAGCTGATCAATGTTTCTAACTCTCTATCCCTCTCCCTTCCTCTCTGTAAAACATCAATAAAATATATATTTTTTAAAAAGTCCCAGGTGAGTGGCTGGACAAGAGGGGATGAAGGGGGGTGGGGGGACAAGGGGATAGCCTGCAGCCTCACCACCAGGGCCCACGCCCCGGGAAGGCATGGCTGGCTGGCTCTCCAGAGATGACAAAGGCACTGGGAAGCCCTTAATGGGCTTCCATGGGAAGCACAACGACTCTTGTTTGTGCACAACATTCCAGCAGTCCGGGTGCCTCTCCTGCCCCAGAGGTGGTGGACTAGCACACTCCAACCAGTCCCCCCAAATCCATCCCTGCCACATGGGGGCAGTCATCCCCCAGCTGGGGGTCACCAGCAGCGCAGCTGCAACTATGGCTGTGGCCCGGGACGGAACTGGACAGAAGTTCTCACAAAGAAAGGCACCCAGCAGCCTCCTGCCCTAAGTGTGTGGGGAAAGCGGATGAGAGCGCCTCCTACTTACTTCTCCAGTAAAGGGGGACCAGGCAGCTACTCAGTCAGACCTGGGGCTGGCAGTGCGGCTGGAGAAAGGAATCAGACTGGCTCTCTGCCCTCCAGCAGCTCACAGACTGCGCCAGGGGCGCGGACACAGGCAGTGGCTACCCACAAGTGCGAGCGGGACTGTGAGCGAGGTGAACACAGGGGTGCTGGACAACACGGAGAAAGGGACCTGGCCCGTCATGAAGACTGGCACCCGCGAGGAGGTTCCACCTGAGCCAAGGATGAAAACCCCCGGGCCTCCAGAAAAGCGTGTGAACTGGGTAAGACATCACTTGGGCCACAGAGCATCAGGGAGGCCAGAGGCCAGCAGTGAGTTGGGCAGAGCTCAAGTCCTGGGTGGGGGTATGAAGGTAAGCGGGCCAGGGCCAGGAAGAGAGATGAACTCCTTTCAGCCCCATGCCTGCCTCATGCCAGGTGCCAGAGCTGACCGCTCAGATGGCAGGAAGCGTTGTCCTCAGTTTATGAAGGCGGAAAAGAGCTGGGGTTTGGGCACCAGCAAGGCCTAGTATAGAAGCAACAGGGGAGGCCTCATGAGCCACAAACTTAGCAGGCCGTGCTGGGGAAAGCCTGGTGTACCCCTAACCAGGAAGGAGGCCCGAGCCTGGATGTGGAGGCCTAGCCACTCACCACCCCCTGGCTTTGGCACCAGCAGCCCTAAGATCCTGGGCTCTGGCTGAAACCCTTTTCTCGCTCTCCCTGCGGGGAGATAAAACAGGGGGACCCTGGTCCTGAGTTCTAGAGAGAGTTTATACAGTCCCAGGAGCTCAGAGCACAGTCTGTTCCTTATCCCAGCTGGACGGGAGCCTCCACCAAAGGTGTCAACTTGGAAGCTGCTTAGGAAAACGGACTGGTGGGAGTGAGGAGCAGGGGGTGGGGGCTGGCCCAGCCACAGCAAAGTTTACATTAATGTCCCGGTCCAAGGAAGTCAAGTGCAGACCCTCCATCTTGCAAGCCCGCGAATGAGCCTGTGGGCAAGTCCATCCACATCTCGGAGCCTCCACGAAGGGGCTGGGCTAAGCCCTCTGACCGACAACAGGGGACCCCAGGTGTGAGACTCCGCCATCTACTGCCGCAAAGACCCAAGAAAAGTTGCAAAAGACTGGGGGACCCAACTGACTTAGGTGCCGATCCAGCTCCAACTCTTAGCCATGTGATGGATGACCTGCGCTGAGCCATTTTTCCCATCTGGGAAATGGGACAACAAGTCTCCCAATAACAGGGATACTGGGAAGACTCAAATATTACCGGCCTCTGGCCAGCAGGAGAGCACTTAATTCGTTCCTATCCCCTCTCCGGAAGGGAAATCAGAACACCCCTGCCTTAGGCTGAATTAAGAGCCGCCCACACATATCAGGCCCTAATCCCGGGAACCTGTAAATGGCACTTTATATAAGGAAAAGGGGTGTTTGCAGGTGTAACTAAGTTAAGGATGGGAGATGCAGAGATTACTTTAACAGCATCTTGAGGGGCCCTAGATGCAACCACAAATGGCAGGTGCCAGATGCAAAACGTGACCTCTTAATGGTACCCCCAATCTTGCAGTGGAGGAAGATCTGACGCAGACAGAAGAGGAGGACCACGTACACAGAGATGATGGTGTGAGAACAGGTGGAGAGCAGAGTGATGCGCTCGCAGACCAAGGGATGTCAGGAGCCCCCGGAAGCTGGAAACGGACTGGGTTCCCCTCTAAAGCCTCTGAAAGGAGTGCAGCCCTGACAACACCTTGATTTTGGGCCAGGGAACCTGACTTTGGACTGCTGGCCTCCAGAAACTGTGAGCGAATATGCGTCTGTTGTTTTAAACCATGTAGTTTGTGGTAATGTGTCACAGCAGCCACAGGAAAATCACACACACACACACACACACACACACACACACACACACACATACACACACCCCGTAGCACTCCTGTCAGCTGTGAGGCAATGTCAGATGGCTGGCTACCAGCTAGCGGGACCCACCTCTCCAGCACCCACCTCCCGGGGGGGGGGGGTTAGCATTAAAGCGGCAGGGGCCTGGGCTCCCCCTACAGCCTGGGAAGCTGCTGACCCTGCTCACCAATAAGTGAGCTGTCACTGAAGAGGATGGGGGGCAGGAGAAGATGTTAGCAGCAATGACAGCTTATGGAGAGAGGTCGTCCCAGAGCCCATGGCAAAGAGGGGTGCAGCATTCTGGGCTGAATCCACAGCTCTGCCCCAGCGAGCCTGGTGCCAAGACTACCCCTACCCCTCTCTCCCCCAAAACACCCAGGAACACTGGCTCGGCTCCGTGTGCAAAACACAAGCAACCCATCCACCGAGAAACACAGACAGATGCCCGGCTCTCTCAGGACCAACACGAGCTCTCCAGGGCAGAGGGAGAGGGAAGAGCAAGGCCCCCCAAACTAAGGCCAGGCCGCTGGGAGCAGGGGCAGGGATTTAACAAAACCAAGAGTCGATCGTTGTGCAATAAAAAGAAACGAAGTTCTGGTCCAGGCTACAGCACAGGTGAGCCCATACTGAGGGAAAGCAGTAGTCACTAAGGAGAGCATGTTATATGATTCCATTTCTCTGAACCATCCAGAAGAGACAATCAATCGAGGCAAGAAGTAGATTAGTGGTTGCCAGGCCAGTGAGGTCAGTGATTGAGCATCAATCTATGCACCTGGAGGGGAGGTCCATTGGGTGAATTCCCAGTCAAGGGCACATGCTCCGTTGGAGCTCAATCCCCAGCAGGGGGCGTGCAGGAGGCAGCCAATGTAGATGTTTCTTATTGATGTTCCTATCTGCCTCTTCCTTCCTCTCTCCCTAAAAATTAATAAAAACATATTACCAAAAGAAGATTAATGGAGCAGGTGAGGGGACTGGGAGATGATGATGACCACGAGCTTCGTTTCCAGGTGATGAAACTGTTTTAAACTTGCTTGATCATACTTTAAGGATGCACAACTCTGGGAGCAGACTAAAAACCACTTTCAATGCATGAGTTGCATGGTATGTGAGTTACGTCTCAGTAAAGCTGTAAAAATTAACAACGACAACAACAATGACCCAAGAACCTACAGGCCAGGGAGAAGGAAGTGGAACATCGCCTGAAATTTCGTAGCACCGCCCCCACCCAAAGCTAAGAGGCTCCACTCAAAACTTTCCCACTGGGTTAGGGCAGTGGTCGGCAAACTCGTTAGTCAGCAGAGCCAAATATCAACGGTACAACGACTGAGATTCCTGTTGAGAGCCAAAAACCGACTTCTGCGCATGGGCCACGAAGTTTCAATCACACTGCACGTGGGGTTTTGTGGGAGAGCCACACTCCAGGGGCCAAAGAGCCGCATGTGGCTCTCGAGCAGCAGTTTGCCGACCACTGTGTTAGAGGAATAGGGAACGGGGAATGAAAGACATCACCACTAGCTTCAGAACATTGAGTCAAAAAAAAAAAAAACTGCCCCAAAATACAGGACTCGCACCCAGCCAGGGACCACTTTCTGCTATTCCACGCGGCCTCCCCATGAGAGGAGTCGGCAGGTTACAAAGTGATCCTAGGGAGACTGCAGGAGAAGCATCAGCCAAGGTCTGAAGTGAGTCAGCCAGGCAGTCACACACTCAATCCCTGGGCATGGGTGGACTTTTGCAAAAAAGAGAGCGAGAGAGAGAGAGAGAGAGAAAGCGAGCTGAGAATTTGCCCAAATCTATGAAGTAACTCTGCAGAAGACTCTGGGCGTACCCAGTTCTTTCCACACACAGCCTTACCTCCACATCATCCAACAGGCCCCTGACAGGGAACCCCGAGTTTGTTCACCACAGCACAGGTGGTCAAAACAACAAAACAAACCCTGAGCCTCACACCCCATAGGTTGCTTGTCCTGCCCGTCCACCTGGGATGACTAGGAGGAAACGCGGGAAGGAACCCGGTTCTTTCTCAAAAGACACACCCACCATTTCCGGTCACCTCCGGGTCCAGAGGGCTTTGGGGTGAGCTAAAACCCTAAACCTAAAGGACACCCACCAGCTCCTTACCTGCCCCAAACGGAAAGAGGCCCGGAGAACAGAGGCAGAACTATTGGGGTTCACCCTGCCTATCCTGCCAGCCCCAGCCTCCCCCACCACCTCGGTGTGCGTGCCCCGTTCTCAGAACGCTCTGTGAGGTCCCCAAACCGAGGACTCTCTGAAGCCATCCTTTCCTGGGAATAGAAACCCCTGACCCTAAGTTGCCAAAGGGGATCCTAAAGGTCACAGAGGTACAGTCACAGCATCGGGACAAACAGGAAGTCTGAGGAGCCAGAACAAGGACCAGATTCACCACGTGGGCTCCCTCTCCCCAACTCCCCGCAATCTCCTTGGCCTCCAGGCTACACACGCCCCAGGGACAGTTCCGGACCAAGCCTGGGGAGCGGGAAGATAGCCCCCCTCTCATCGTCCCCAAGTTGGATCAGGCCTGGCAGGGAGAAGCATCTTCCTCCTTTTGCCCCAAGAGGTGTGGGGACAGGAAGCCTCCCCCCTGCGGCTGGGAAGGGAAGATATCCTGCAGCCACAAGTTCTTCTGGGGACAAGCAAAACGGAGGGACACCCAGCCTACGAGATGCAAAGGGGGTGTGAGGAGGTGTCATTCTAGTCACCATGGCAACGTGTGACATTCTTCCTCTCTGTTCTTGGGACCAGGGATGTGTCCCTCCCTGTCCTGTGGAGGAGGAAAGGCAGGCTTGACCCCCCAAAACCAGGGAGAGAAGAAACAACTCTTGGTCCTGACTCCAGAGTGGCTCCAGAGATGACTTAGCCCGCTTGGAGTTAAGGGTGGAAAGGCAGCAACGGGGACTCGACAAGGCCCAGGCCAATGGTTGGTGCAGACCGGGGGGGGGGGGGGGCAGGGGGAGGGAGAGACAGGGCTAGGAGCAGAGAATGTCCTTGGAGTGGCGATGTCCCAGACCTCTTTCCCGTCTCTGGGAAGGAAAAAAGCTTGTTGAAAGCAATTCAGGAAGCTCAGAATATTTCCCTGTTCCTGGAAATGGAAGCAAGCAGGGCGGGGGTCAGGCCAAATTCTGAAATATCTGCTAGTTCTGGAGGGGAGGCCTCAGGCCCTTGTCCCCATCTTCTGAGAGCAAGTAAGGAGACCTCCCTGGCCTGAAGCTAGAGCAGAGAGGCACTTCTATGCATTGGGGACAGCCTGAGGCGACACTGGGGAGGCCCTCGCGTCCTCCTCCCTGGCGATAACAGATGGCCCGGCTGGGGGAGGCTTCACACCCAGGCCAGGATAAGGCCCAGACCACTCCCTGAAGCTAAGGGGCGCTGGTCCCTCAGGGGAAGGAGGCTCCTTAGGCCCCTGAGAGGAGGCTCAGCTTCTTTTCCTCAGAACCCCCCCTCCCTAGGTCCCCAAGGGGGGAGGGCAGTTCTCAGGACTTAGTTCACAAGTGGAGGGTGGTCTTGGGCTCCAGTCCCCAAGATAGGAAATGTCCCGCCCCTAAAAGGCCGCTAGGACTCAGGTTTATGTGGGCTGTCTCCAGTGGGGTAACAGTCAATACTATCAGGGTTCGGCCCGGATCTCAGGATCTCAGGTCCTAAGGCGGGGGAAGTGTCTCACGTACCTTCGGGCAAGTTCAAATTCTTGGGGAGGGTGGGGAGGAAAGACTCAGGACCCTATTTCCAGGAACTCTGCACCTATGCCCCCAAGGGAAGGGTCTCGGGAATTCATTCTGGTGGTGGGTTCTCTTCCTGAGCTCAGATCTCCTCTGCAGAGACACAGCAGTCACTGGGATAAGTAAGGGCCTCTTGTCCTTGAGGGAAAGCTCCAGTGTCCTTGTCTCGGGCCCCTGAAGGCAGGCTGAGGTCTGTGGGAAAGCCTCAGACGCCATCTCTGGGGCTCCATGCTGCCTAGATCTCAGGACTGAGTTCCCAAGGCAGAAATCTTAACATCCCTGACACTTGGGGGTACTTAGATCTCTGTTACAGGGGGAAGGGGGCTATTACACCCCCAAGATGGGGTTTAGTCCTTCATAACTGGGTAGAAGGAGCCCATAGACCTCTGGGTGGACAAGTGGGAGGGGGAGGTGGTGTCTCAGGCCCCCAAGAAAAACACTCAGACACTAGGCCCTGAGCAGAAAGGTTCCCCTGAAAAATTCACTTTGCCAAGGATCTCTGAGGGGTGATATCCGAAGAGGCCTCACACCCCCACTCTCTGAAAGTCTAACACCTTAAGCAGGGGGAACCTTAGGCTCCAGTAGCCAACACATGAGTCTCATTTTCTTGAAGGAAGCCTCAGGCCTGGTGAGGGGTGGGGGAGAGGGGCTAAAAGTCTATCATTTAAAAGAAGTTTTAGCTCCTGCAGAGAGATTCAGACTCTTTTGCCCAAGGGGGTCTCAGAGAGGAAGCACGGACCCCGGTCCATTAAGAGAACGAGGCTCCTGTACCCCAGTCCAGTTTCTGGTCCCTGGCTCTTGCCCCCAAGGGGAAGGGAATCTTATCTCCCCCAAGAGAAGTCATAGCCCTGGAGGAAAGCTCAGAAGATCCCTCTCCCTAAAGGGGATGCATATGTGTGTCTCAGGCCCCCGATTTTAGAAGTCTCTCGAAGCAATGAAAGCGGGCTTAGGACCTCCGAGGAAAGAAATGGCAGACCCCACTGCTGAGGGTCCTGAGCTGTGTGTCCCCCTGAGAAGGAAGAAGGGGTGGTCCTATACAGAGTGCCTCACACCCCTGGAAGGGTTGAGCTCTTGGGGGATCGCTCAAACATCTGAGGCCTCAGCCTTCCTTGTGTCTCAGAGAAAAACAAGCCTCAAGCCGCCGAACACAGACCAAGGTCCCTCGGAGAGTCACGGGACTCCCCTCCAGGAGGCATTTCCTGCTGCCCGCGTCTCCTGGGGCGTTCCCACCTGCAGGCCCTTCAAGATGCGGTCCCAGGACCCAGCGGAGACCACACGCACCATCTTTAAGCCCTTCGTCTGCTCCCGGGCCTCTAACCTCAAGTCCTTGGGGAAAAGGGGACAGGTAAACAGGGTGTCTCGTGGCCCCCTACCGCCGGAGGAAAAAAAAACAGTGACAGGCTCCGGGAGGTGACGTGCAAGTCCCCTGGGTCCCTACTCCGCCTGGGGATACCATCCACCGTACCCGCTCACCTGTCATCTCCAGCCCCTACCTGCTCAACAGTGGCAGGGTCCATGGCCTCGATGCGCGCTGCAGCCGCTTCGTACTCATCCTCACTGTTGTAACCTGCGCCGACGTCCTCGCGCTCCGGACTGGCCCCGCCGACCGTGCCAACGCCGGGGGCTTGCCGCCGCCGCTTGCTGTGGCCGGGCCCCGAGCAGCAGTTGCCCACGCCCACCGGGCCGCCCACGCCCACCACCACGCCAGCCGCGCCGACACCTGCTGCCGCGGCCCCGTGCGCGTCGCCCGGAACGCCGCCGGGACCGCCCGGGCCCCCACAAGGTGGAGGAGAGCCCTGCTGGGGCCGGGGACCCGGCACGGCGCCAGGCGGCACCGCCAGCGCCCAGCGGTGCAGGGCACCCGGCGGCCCCTGCAGCTGGCCCTGGGGCGGCGGTGAGGCCCGCTGTCGGGCCCCCACGACACCCGGCTCGCGGTCGCGGTCGCCGCTGCCCACGCCCGAGCCGCCACCGCCCACGCCCACACCCCCGCCGCGGCGCGGCGCCGGGGGCAGCGGCCCGGGCGGCGGCGACTCGTTGGTGGGGTCGGCGTCGGGAGGCGGCGGCTTCTTTTTGGGGAGAATAGTCATGGCGGCACCGCCGAGTACCCCCCAGCAAACCCGGCGCGCGGCACGCCGGGACAGAACCCGGATGAGGGGCGAAAGCGGTGCGCGGAGCACCACGGGATCGGCGGGCCTGGGATAAAGAGATTTGAGGCACCGGTTCGAGAGCCGGAGGCGACGCGCAGGTCACGCGACGGAAGGACCCGGATGTGGAGTCGAAGGTGAAGGCAGCGCGACGAGTGTCGTTGCCTCCTCCCGGAGTTCGGCAAGTTGACTGTTGCGCTCTTTCCGGCCTCTTCCCGGGCAAGGGAAGCTGAACCCAAACAAGCACCTCTTCGCCCCGCCCCCTCGCAGGTTCTTGAACTACCGGGTGGGGTCCCGGGGCGACGCGCAAGCGCGCCAGAGCACAGCCCCGCCTCTGGCTCGGAAGTACGTGGGCAAAATCCTCGCCGCCGCCACAACAATCGCGGGCACCAACCTATCGAAGGGGCTGCGTGGGTCCTCGCTGACGCCCGAGGGCCAATCAGAGGTGAGCGATCGCCCTCCCGTGCCCTCCGTCTCAGATTTCACTCGCAGTCGGCGCCCTGCTTCTTGGCCTGCCTTCGGGTCCGCGCCGTCCCGCTCTTGACTTCTCTTCCCTGAGGCTCTGACTCGCGGGCGGCGGCCCGGCGGCCACCGGCAGGACAGCTTGACCTGTCCCCCCCCGCCCCCCGCCGCGCACGACAGGTTTCAAAGCGCCTCCCTTCCGGGCTTCCAACTCGGCCGCTGTCAGTGGGACTGACAGGAAAATATCAACACTCCCGGAGCGTCGCGATTCCCCGGGAGCGTCAGTTCCGGTCCCGCCCACCGGCAAACCCACGCCCGCGCGCTGGTGGGCGGTGCTTCCCGCTGGAAAAGGCCGAGAGCCGCGGTGATTGGCCGGGAGGCGCGGTCACTCGAGTCCCTCGAGCCAACCAAGGGGCGGGCCTGCACCGTGGGGACTGTGCGTGTTTGGGAAGCGGGCACGCCCCCTTTGGCACCGCCTCGCGTTCGCCCCCTCGTTGACCTCCCCGCCCCTGCGGCTAGTGCGCAGGCGCCGCGTGGCCGCCTTTTATTTACGTGTTGCGGGAACTTGTATATTTACGTGGTCGGAGCTGAACTTGACGCATCCGTCTGTGTCACGAGCTCCGGCGTCTCACCGTGGGGTTAGTGACATCTCTGCTGCCGAGTAGCTGGAGCGCGACACGTTAATCTCGCTCTTCCCCTCTTGTAGGTGCGATCTCTGGCACGTCCTTTCACATCCACCCGAGCTCACGGTCTACTCCAGCGGTTCTCAGCCTGTGGGTCGCGACCTGTTTTCTGATGGTCTCAGGCTCTACAGTGGTGACCCACAGGTTGAGAACCGCTAGCAGGGTCGCCTGAGACCATCAGAAAATACAGATATTGCCGAGACCGGTGTGGCTCAGTGGATAGAGCGTCGGCCTGCGGACTGAAAGGTCCCAGGTTCGATTCCGGTCGGGGGCATGTGCCTTGCTTGGGGGCACATCTCCAGTGTGGGGTGTGCAGGAGGCGGCTGATCGATGTCTCTCTCTCATCGATGTTTCTGACTTTCTATCCCTCTCCTTTCCTCTCTGTGAGAAATCAATAAAAAATAAAAAAGAATCTAAAAAAATCAATAAAATATATTTAAAAAAAAAAGAAAATACAGATATTTACATGACGATTCACCACCACACGAGGAACTGTATTAAGTGGTCGCGGCGTTAGAAAGGTTGAGAACCACTGGTCTACTTCTCTATAAACTGGCCACGAGGATTCCAGTGGAAGGGTCAGACTCATCGAGGGTCTGATAAGAGTTCCTGGCACTTAGTAGGTGCTCAGTAAATTAGCATGATGGTGCCCGGGCAAGGATCCCAGGCTTTGGAGTCAGGATAGACCACAGTTCCAGACATGGATGGCCCATTACTAACTGGAGGACCCCGAGTGGGTCACTGTGTCTTAAACTTGAGCTTACCCTTGTGTAAAATGGGAATGATAATGCCTGCCCAGGCTACCTCAGGGGATTGTGGGGTTCCATGGAGCTCATAAACCAAGAAGCCGTCGTGAGAGGTGGGGGCTTGCTGTGTCTTAGGAGGCAAGTCATACAATAGGTTGACTGACAGACCATCAAACAGCTCTTCCGAGTGCCGTCTAAACTTCCTTCAGATGCCAACCCTAGTTGAAGGCTTCCCTGAAGGGTGTCAGTCATACATGTAATATTGTGTTTTCTCATGGGACTTAATGGGAGAGGATTTAAGTTTACTGGGCCTGTTGTGTTCAGGGCACTGCGCTTCATGACTATGCACATGGTCACGTTGAGTCTTTTCATGACCATGCCACTGAACCCATATATCCCACTCCCTACTGGATATTTGTTGAGCGCCACACATCTAAAACGGAACTTCCGAAAGCGTAGCTAGTCCTCACCAAGTACTTACTAGGTGCCTGGAACTATGTGCTAACCGCTTTGATGTTACCAGTGTATGGCACCCCCAGCCTTGACCCTAACCAGAAATCTAGGTTTGCCTCTTCCTCAACTCCCAGATGCCTGTCAGTCCCAAGCCCTGCCAATTCGACCTCTCAGAAATGTTGCTTGCGCAACTCTTCCTGCCACTACCGGCCAGGGCACCACTTACTGGGAGAGAACTCACGTATACTGGGCCTGTTGTGTCGACCACTACAAGGGCCGCCTCCTCACTGCTCTTCCTCCCTCCCTCCCGCCAGGAATGTTTCTCTCGAATCCACTCTCCACAACCGGGATGATCATTCTGAAGCACCAACCTCATGATGACATTCTGTCTGTAAGCCTTTAGAGGTCCCCACATTATCCTTAGGATGAAGTCCAAAATCTATATCTTGGCTTCAAAGGCCTTTTGTGACCTGGCTTACCTCTACATTCTCACTCTCATCATAGCCTCACACTCTCTTTCCCAGCTCTACTCAACTAATGTGAGTCCCCCAAAGGCCCCCAAGCTCACTCTGTAACCTCCAGGCCTTTGCACATGCTGTTTCCTCTGCCTGAGACATCTTTACCCTTTTGTCTTTACCTGGCTCACTGCCCCTCATTCTTCCTGTGCCAGCCAGGTTAGATTCTCTACGTGCTTCTGTAATCCGTCCATCTTAATTCTCCTGCCCTCTATTGTAATTGCTTTGTTGCCTTCCATGTTCACCTCTGAAGAACAGAAATGATGTCAACTTTGCTCATCTCTGTGCCCCTAGGGCTATAGCACATGATGTCCAGTTAATAAATATTTGGTGAACAAAAGAAAGGATGATCTCTGTTTCACAGATTAGCAGCCTGGGGTAAGAAAATGTAATAAGTCATTCTCTTTCCTAAGGATTAGAATTCAGCTTGACCTGAATCCAAGGCCTATCTTCTCAGCGCTCCACAGAGCTCAGTCACACACTAGCCTAATCTACCCAGTAGTCCAGGGGAGAAAATGTAGGGGCATCCACAAGGAAAGGGGGGTTTGCCACACGGAGCGATGCTTTTCAACGGGGTTCAGTTCAGAGCCATTTTCTGTCAGGAAACCGAGGTTTAAGTCTCCTCCAAACCAAGCATGTGCTGCTGTGGGTCTCAGTTTCCTCATCTGTGAGCGAGGAAGCTGGAGCAGATGATGTCCGCATGTCTCGGGACCTCCTAGCCTGCCTCACTGGCCGGAGAGTCAACCCTTCAAGCCCCACTTTTTCATTTCTCCTAGATCCTCATCATCCAGAACACATCACCAATCATCGACCTCCCATACCTTCACCCACACTCGCCCTTCTACTACTAGTGGAAAGCGATTTAAATCAGAGTCCTTTTCACTCCCCAGCCCCCAAAGCCACTGAGCCAGGAGGTGTTCATCCTTATCTCTCCTCTCAGGTTTTATTGACTGATGAAAACTACATCTTTGTCAGCCACCAGCTCCACAGGGACAGTGCTGGGGACAGGGAACCTGAGATGATGCCAGATAATCAGCCTGAGAGCAAACAACAGAGTTCCGGAAGGTGACCCAAGAGGGAGAGAAGAGAGAGGAATATGTGAAAAGGTACTGTGGGGAGGAGTAGAGACGTTCCTCCTGCCTCCTACAACTCCCAGAGTTCAAGAACAACCCGGGCCTCAGCTCCTGGCTGCTTCTGGCCTCCCGCCCAAGTACAAGGATTCAGCTCCTGATCTCCAAACCCGGCCCAACCCTTGCTGGTTGCCAGGTGCTTATCTCAGCCGGTCCAGACTCTGGCCCAACCCAGGAAAGAAGCAACCCAGATGAGGGGAGAAGGAGGAGTGTTAGAGGTGGCCCCTCCGATTAGGGCAGATGTCAGTGCAGCAAACTGGGCAGAGGCTTTGCATAATGTCACAGCGGCAGCTGCTATTGCTAGAGTTTGCTGGGGGCCCAGCGGAGGATGGAGTTGCAAGGGACCCGTTGTCCAGCAGCCAGGGAAGGGGGATGGTGTTTGTGCTATCGGTGTGTGTTGGGAGAGGCAGCCTGACCCCTGAGGCAAGGCCTGAGGGTGGAAGGTCACTGCTGAGGTCATGAAGCCCGTGGTTGCATTCCAAGCTTTGGAATTTAGGTGGTGGTGGGCCTGGTGGAGGACCGCTCTGGGAGGCCACCTCAGAGGTGACGGTTCTCTTCCCGGCATCCCCAACCCTCCACAGCCCCCCTGACAGAGAGAAGAGGGAGTCTACCTCTTCTCCGGCTAGAGCTCAGATGTCAGGTGGGAGGCCTGGGGGAGGAGCATGCGCGAGGCCAGCTGCGGGGAGGGCCTGGTCCCAGTGTGCTGGGGCCTGAGGGAGCCTAGCAGGTCCCCTCCCACCAGGAAATGTCTGGGGTGGGGGAGGTGTCCCGTGCCCTGGCCACGTTCCCCACACGTAGGCCATTCCATGAAACTCCATTGCATAGTTCTCAAGGGGGTGGGGGGGGGCAGAAAGGGTTCCCCAGGCCTGCCCCTGTCTGTCTTCCCCCAAAAAAATATGGCTTTGGAAAGGAGTCCCCAAGAATCCAAAAGGCCCTCCGGATGGTTGGGCCCCACCCTCACAGGGAAGAGATCTTCACAGTCTCCGGGAGGAGGCAAGGGGTACCCAGGCTAGAGTTCCTGAGGGTGCTGCTGGCCCCGCCACCACCACCAGGGGAGGAAGGTTGGCTCTCATCTGGGGTGTTGGCAGGGGGGGTGGGGATACTGATGATGGCAGCCACAAAGTCCCGGCTGTCGCAGTTCAGGTCAAGGTTGTCATGGAGCTTGGCATTGAGGCTTGAGCGGCTGTGGATGAGGGTGGGAAGACAGAAGGGTCTTAACAAGTCATCTTAATACTTGCTACAGCAATCATGACATTTATTGAGCATCTGCTCGATCCCTGGCACTGTGCTAAATGGTTCCCCTGCACCCCCATTCACTGTGAGGGCTCTAAAGGTAGGCAGTCCTGGGTTCGAATCCTGATCCCAATTTTACTACTCTATACCTCTCTTTTCTCTCATGTGAAGCATAGAAATAATAATACAGTAAGTCCTCACTTAACATCATTAATAAGTTCTGTGACTTCAAGTGAAATGATGGACACCACATTTTACCACAGGCTAATTAATAAAAACAAGGGTTAAGTTTCTAGCCATTTCACCAATGCTATAACAAAATGGCATTGGGACTATTACTCAGTCATAAAAAAGGATGAAATCTTACCATCTGTGACAGCATGGATAGACCCAGAGGTTATTATGCTAAGTAAAGTAAGTCAGACAGAGAAAGACAAATATCAGCCCTAGCAGGTTTTGCTCAGTGGATAGCGTATCAGCCCATGGACTGATACGCTATCCACTAGAAGGGTCTAGGGCAGCGATTCTCAACCTGTGGGTTGCGACCCCTTTGGGGGTCGAACGACCCTTTCACAGGGGTCACTTGAGACCATCGGAAAATGCAGATATTTACATCACGATGCATAACAGTAGCAAAATTTCATGGTTGGGGGTCACCACCACATGAGGAACTGTACACAAGGGTCTCAGCCTTAGGAAGGTTGAGAACCACTGGTCTAGGGTTTGATTCTGGTCAAGGGCATATACCTAGGTTGCAGGCCCTATCCCCAGCCCTGGTCAGGCACATGAGGGAGGCAACCAATCGATGTCTCTCTCACATCAATGTTTCTCTCTCTGTCTCTCCCCCTCCCTTCCACTCTCTAAAAATCAATGGGAAAATATCCTCAGCTGAGTATTAATAACAACAATGAAAAAGACAAATACCATATGATTTCACTTGTACGTGGAATCTAAAGAATAACATACGTGCACAAACAAAACTGAAACACTCAGAGATACAGAGAACAGATTGGTGGTTGCCTGAGGCCAGGGGAGCTGAAACCGGTTTGGCCTCGTGGATAGAGCGTTGACGTGCGGACTGAAAGGTCGCAGGTTTGATTCCAGTCAAGGGCACGTACCTTGGTTGCGGTCACATGCCCAGTGGGGGGTGTGCAGGAGGCAGCTGACTGATGTTTTTCTCTCATCGATGTTTCTAGCTCTCTATCTCTCTCCCTTCCTCTCTGTAAATAATCAACAAAACATATTTAAAAAAAAAGAGGTGAAGGGATTGATAAATACAGATTGGTAGCTACAAAACAGTCATGGGGATGAACATACAGCATGGGGAATATGGTCAATAATATTATAGTAACTATGTATGGGGCCAGGTGGGTACTGGAAACATTGGTGGGAACACTTTATAAAGTATGACTGTCTAACCACTATGCTGTACACCTAAAACTAATACAAATAATACTGAATGTAAATGGTAATTTATAAAGAACAAAAACAAAAAAAAAACAACAACTACCATAAAACGATATTGAACAAAATGATGTTATTCAAGAACCTGCTGTATTCCTACCTCCCAAGGTTCTTGTGAAGATTAATTGAGATAATAAATGATACAAAGTGCTCAGAATAGGGCCTGGAACACAGTGGGCGTACAGACACAGAACATCTATTATGATTATGATAGACTCCTTACAACCCTAAGTCCTCACAGTCGTATACAGTAAGAGAACTACATGATCTTGTCCCTGTTCCTTTCTGATGTTACCTCCCACCACGCCCTCCCTCCCTCCACTCTACACTGGAGCTTCCTGATTCCTTGTTAGGGACACACAGACCTACCCCTGCCTCCGGGGGGTCTTTGCAAAGGCTGTTTTCTCTGCCTGAAAAGCTCTTCCTCTAGATATCACATGACTCACCCCTTTACCTCCTTCAGGTCTTGGCTCAGATGTCACCTCAGCAAAGCTCTCCCTAACCACACGGTTAAAACTACGTCATGCCCTGTTCTACTCTCTGTCCCCCGTCCCTGATTTATTTTTCTCCTTGGCACTCAACACACTGCATCATCTGTGCATTTGTTTATTAACGGTCACGTCCCCCTAGAATAGAAGTTCCAGAAGGTCAGGGATTTCTGCCCGAACTCAACTCCAAAGTGCCTAAAGCTCTGCCTGGCATATAGTACCGTATTTGCCAGCGTATAAGACGACTGGGCATATAAGACGACCCCCAACTTTTCCAGTTAAAATATAGAGTTTGGGATATAGCCGCCCTGTAAGACATCATCATAAGTTGTGATATATTCATACAAGGAACACTACACCAAAAAAAAATAAAATAATGCCGAAACTGGTTTGGCTCAGTGGATGGAGCGTTGGCCTGCGGACTGGAGGGTCCCAGGTTCAATCCCCGTCAAGGGCATGTACCTTGATTGCAGGCACATCTCCAGTAGGGGGCGTGCAGGAGGCAGCTGATCGATGTCTCTCTCATCAATGTTTCTAACTATCCCTCTCCCTTCCTCTCTGTAAAAAGTCAATAAAATATATTTTTTGGGGGAAAAAAAAAGACAACCCCCAACTTTTGAGAAGATTTTCCTGGGTTAAAAAGTCGTCTTAGCCGAGACCGGTTTGGCTCAGTGGATAGAGCGTCGGCCTGTGGACTGAAAGGTCCCAGATTCGATTCTGGTCAAGGGCATGTACCTTGCTTGCGGGCACAACTCCAGTAGGGGGCGTGCAGGAGGCGGCTGATCAATGTCTCTCTCTCATCGATGTTTCTGACTTTGTATCCCTCTCCCTTCCTCTCTATAGAAAATCAATAAAATATATTTTAAAAAAAAGTCGTCTTATCCGTCGGAAAATACAGTAGGTGCTCAATAAACGACAAGAGAATGAATGAAGAACAAGGGGTTCCAGACCAGATAAGCCCAAGCTCCCAGCACGGAAGAGTTTGGCTTTGAACTTGACTTGCTAGGCCCAACGTCATGAAATCTCAGACCCTCTGGTCTAAGCTCTGAGCTGCCTCAGGGATGGCCAGGGGGTGCGGGTTCTTACCTCTGAGGCACAGGGCTCCTCCGCAGCCCCGCCAGAGTGTCCAGCTCCTGCATGCTGCCACGGCTGACCGAGGCAGTGGAGTTGGCGAGGCGGATGGCACGGCGCTTCGCCCTGCGGGGGCAGCAGGAGGACAGCAGGCCACCAGGCCCCGCTGGCTGGGAGGACACAGAGGTGCTGCGGCTGGTGCGGCCACCCAGCGAGACAGCGCCCAGGGCCTCGTTGAAGGTCAGCTCATCTGTGAACTCGTGGCACTGTGGGGAGAAGGGAGACACAGTCACCGGGCACCCACCAGGCCTTTGCTTATGCCCTGCCTTCCTTTCCGGAAGTTGCTCCCTCTTTCCTTCCCTTGCCCGCCTTTCAAGGCTCAGCTCTATCCGGCCTCTCCTAGGAAGCCCTGAGTGATTTCCACAATTCGTAGTGAGCCTCCGAGTCCACAGGGGGGCGCTGGCATGGTGGCACAGAGAGAGATCCCCTTCATTCTGCCATGCCATTTTTTCCTGGGGGCCTCACCGTTGTCTTCTCGAGACAATGCAGCAAGTGGTGATGTTGTTTCTCAAAAGCAGAGCGGTTCCGGACACACACAGCCTGTTCCTCTCCGCTGCCGCTGTCCTGGAGTGGAGGGGGCAGACACAGGAGGTCAGCGCCTTCCTCCTGCCATCACCTGCTCATGGCCAACCCCAATGTGGGGCCTACCCACCTCCAGGCCCCTGTTCTGCTTGTACTGCAGGAAGGCGTTGGTGGTGCCACTCTTTGCCAACCGGATCCTTGCTAAGCGCACCTTCTGCAGAGAGGAGAGAAAGAGTCAGGTGGGTACACACAAGAGGTGATTGAGCCCGAAACCGGTTTGGCTCAGTGGATAGAGCGTTGGTCTGCGGACTGAAAGGTCCCAGGTTCTATTCCAGTCAAGGGCACGTACCTTGGTTGCGGGCACATCCCTAGTCGGGGGTGTGCAGGAGGCAACTGATCGATGTCTCTCTCTCATCCATGTTTCTAACTCTCTATCCCTCTCCCTTCCTCTTTGTAAACAATCAATAAAATATATTAAAAAAAAAACAAGAGGTGATGGACTGGCTTGGGGTGGGGGGAATAGGAAGTGGAAGGTGCACCTACCTGCTGTGCCCGGCGCTTGTCAGCACGCTGGTTCTGGTGGTAGATGCGGCTGAAGTTAGAAACAATGACTGGCACAGGCAGAGCGATGACCAGGACACCACTGAGTGAGCAGATGGATCCGAAAATCTTGCCAGCAATGGTGCTGGGCACCATGTCTCCATATCTGGGGACCAGAGGAGGTAAGGCAAGGTCAAGAGAAGTGCCCACCCACCCACCCCTGAGTCCCCCACTGCCTCCCATTCAGTCCAACTCATTCTGTGACCCTGGCCAGGCACCCACACTCTGTGAGCCTCAGTTTCTTGCTCTGCAAAATGTGAGGGATGACATTTCTGGTCACCAGTGGCGGTCAAATGAGAATGGGCCCTCAGCCCCTACCATCTGCTGCCCCCATGCGAGCTGTGCAGGCATCTGACTCAGCTGGAAAGCTATTAATACCCAGCAGCGGGGAGAAAGAGGAAGTCACAGGCAGTACACATGGCCTCACGGAAAGAGACTTCCACCACTTCCAACCAGCTGAAGGGCGCTGAATCCCTGCAGCAACCCTGTGATGGTTTTTGCCGAAATCTGTCGTACCTTCTCTAGGTAGGGACCCCTTCCTGTTCTCCCAGGGAAACCCCCAAACTGTCTTCACATGTTTCTCCATGCCATCCCCTACCCATGGAGATGGAGCAGAGCCAATCTTACCACCTTGTCTCATCTCAAGAGGGCGTGCAAACCAAAGTCGGGGAGGTTCCGTAACTGGCTTGTTCAAGATCACACAGCATCCTTTTATCCTGACCACAGGACCAGACCCCTTCCACAAGAAGTGCAGCCTCTGCAGTCCTAAGCCTCTAAGCTCAACCTTCCTAAGGCCGCGACCCTTGCATACAGTTCATGTGGTGGTGGCCCCCAACCATGACATTTTGCTACTGTTATGCATCGTGATGTAAATATCTGCATTTTCCGAAGGTCTTAGGCGACCCCTGTGAAAGGGTCGTTCGACCCCCAAAGGGGTCTCGACCCACAGGTTGAGAACCGCTGCTCTAAGCCTTTGCTCACGCTGTGCCTCACCCCACATGGCTCTTCCTTATTTCTTTATTTTGACTCATTTGTTTATTTTGACTTATTTACAAGTCTCCCCTACTTGGGCATTTCTGGCTCTGTGATGTGTCAACTCGGACTGTATCCTCAAGTAGGAGACGCGGGCAGATGTCCACCCACCCAGGGTGGTTGTGAAGACTAAATACGGTAAAAAAAACAAACCCCAAAAGACTAACTAGGGTAAAAGGCATCAAAATACTCAATCCCAGTCCATTTTCAAGGCTCAGTATTTGTCAACCTGATCCTGAACCTCCAACCAGAATTAATGTCTACACTTTAGAAAATCAACTTTTCTGTACCTCTATTAAAAAAAAATCCCCGAGCAAGCTCAATCCATCCCTGCAACGGATACTGTGCATACCTAATCCCGGTGACAGAAATTAGGACAGACTCAGTCTCTGCCCTAGACAGTGTCTTCAAGAACAACATGAGTTTGGTACTTCCATTTGATGTTTTTAGCCCAACTATTTTCTTTCAAAGATTGTCAGTAAAAAAAAAAAAAAAAAAGATTCTGAAAGTGTCTTATTCTGGAGAGCCACAGAGGTAGTGCCCCACACTATGCTTGTAGAGGGTTGGGAGTTGGGGGTCCTCGAGATGGAAAATGGGGTGATTCAAAACCAATACCTATTGATCCTGTACCAGCAACTTTCCCAAGCACGATGTCACTACAGCCCCTCAAAAGGGACCGTCTTCTCATGTTACAGAGGGGAGACAGGCTTAGAGAACACAAGGTCAACCGGAAGAGTGCAAGCAGCTAAGACAATCCTGGAACCCGGGTCACTGTCACAGCCGGGTGGGGTCTGAAGCGGAGTCCAGCTCCCTCAGTGTTTACAGATGCGCAAAGCGAGGCTCGCACGGAGAGCATTTACCTAAATGGACCCATCGGGGCAGCTCCCAGCACCGGGTCCGCACTCACCCCAGGGTGGTCATGGTGACAATGGTATACCAGAAGGCCGCGGGGATGCTCGTGAAGTTCGTCTTCTTCGTGCCCTTCTCGGCGTAAAACATGACCGTGGCGAAGATGATGATGGCCATGGTGAGGGAGAAGAGCAGGAAGCCCAGCTCGGAGGCGCAGCTCTTGAGGGTGTAGCCCAGAATCCGCAGGCCCTGCGAGTGCCTCGAGAACTTGAAGATGCGGAACACCCGGAACACGCGCAGCGTGACGAAGGCGCCCGACACGTCCTCGTTCTTGGGCACGAAGAGGCCGATGTAGTAGGGCAGGATGGCCACCACGTCGATGAGGCTCATGACGCTGCGCAGGAAGCGGCAGCGGCTGGGCGCAGCGAAGAGCCGCAGGAGGTACTCCCCGGTGAAGATGAGCACGCAGGCCGTGTCCATGCAGAAAAACGCCATCGGGAAGCGCTCCCCGCACGGCTGCTCCCGCGGGGGCCGCCGCGCGGGGCCCCGGCACGGGATGGTCTCCACCACGTTGGCGATCACGGACACGGCGATGAAGAAGCCGGTCACGTAGTAGAACACGAGGGCCGCCGTGCTCGTGTGCGGGTTCTCGAAGGCGCGCCACAGCCGCTGGCGCAGGGAGCTGCCCGCGCGCAGGGCCGGCCCTTCGGCCGCCTGCTCGGCCTCCTCGTCCTCCGCCAGGCGCTCGGCGTTCTCCTTCTTGCGATCGCGGTACTCCTCCAGGCAGCAGTCGCCCACCAGCTCGGGCACCAGGCCGTAGAAGGCCAGCTCTTCGTCGAAGGCCTGGATGCACTCCTGGCGCGGGCAGTGCAGGCGGCCGGTGCGGTAGAAGTTGAGCACGTGGCGGAACATATCCGGGTCGCGGTCGAAGAAGTACTCGCCGGAGTCGGCATCGTAGAAGAACTCCTTCTCCGAGCTGCCCAGCAGCGTGTCCGGGTAGCGGTCCAGCGTGTTCTTCCAGGTCTCGAAGCGCCGTCCGCTCACGTTCACCACCAGCACCTCGTCCCCTCGGGAGGCCTTCACCCCGGGCGCCGGGGGCAGGGGCTGCTGGGCCAGGGGCAGCCAGCCCACCGCGGCCGCCCGGGCAAAGGGCCCCCCCGTGGCCCCCCCGGCCCCCCCCCCCCCCCCCCCCCCCGCCCCCCCGAGGGGGGGGGGGGGGGGGGGGGGGGGGGGGGGGGCTGGCCTTTAGGAGAATGTGGCTGTCTCCAGGATGGTGGGGGCCTGGAGGGGCCCTGGGCCACTCACCGCCAGGAAACGGGGGTGTCTAGAGAGGCCAAGAGGAAGGAACTAGAGACGGGGGCAGGGGCTTGGAGGGCATTTAGGGGGCCGGGGAGGGACCAGCAAATGTCTCGAGGGACTGGGAAGGGGCCAGGGGACATGGAAAGGAGCAGAGAAGGGGCGTCCGGAGGGACAGGGAAGGATCTGAGGGAGCGTTTGAGAGACAGATTCTAGAAGGGTCAGCGTGTGCCTGAGATATCTGAGGGTGTGTAGTGGGGGCCAGAAACATAGGAGCTGTCTACCCTCAGGGAGTTCTGATGGAAGACCTACTTAACTGTGCTGGACAGAGATTGGGGCACTCTGTGGGGGGGGGTCGAAATGAGACCAGCAGGGTTTGAAGAGGCCGAGATCAGTGTCTGGAGGGGAGTTCTAGGAAAAGGGGTGATGGTGACAAAGGTGAGGAGGGTGGTCTACACCCTGAAGACTTCTGGGGAAAGGTGGTTGGAATCCCTTCTTGGGTCTAGGAAAGGGGTGGGGGCGCCACCTGAGCGATGTCTGTAGAGCCAGGAGGTTGTAAGGAGGCTGAGAGGTGTCTTGGGAGTGCCTAGAGCTGCCAAGAATAGCCTGTGAGGGTGTCTACATTCTACAGGAGTTTGGGGGAGGAAGGAGAGGTGGGGCTGGGCAAGGGAGTGGGGTGTCTAAAGGGGCAGAGAAAGGGCGAGGTGATTTTTTCCAGAGGCCGAGAGGTGAGGAGAGGGGTGTTTTGGGGGGCTGAGAAAGCCTGCTCCACTCTTGAGAGGAGTCCCAGGGACAGGGCAGGGGCCTAGGGAATCCCCGCGGGCTGGGCTCACTGAGAAGGAAGTTGGACACGCACCCAGAGGACTGAAAAAAGCCTCGGAGGAAAAGGGGATTCTCCTCAAGACGGGTGGGCCACTGGAGTGGGATGCTGAAAGGGAGTTGGGTGTGTCTCCAGGAAGGGGGGCTGCCGGGCCCGGCGGGAGGCTGAGGAGGAAAGCCAAGAGCAGGCTGTGTCCCACTCCTGGGGGCCGGTCTGGGGAAACCACACCCCGAGGGGCTGGTGGTGCGCGCTGGGCGGCGGCGGCTGCAGGAGCAGCAGCCACAGCCCGGCCTGCGAGGGGAGGCAGCAGACAGGGGCGGGGGCTGGGTCCCTGGAAGCGGGCGCTCTGCAAGGACAGGGTTCAGCAGGACCCAGGCGGACCGTCCCAGGATGGACTGGGGCGTGGGAGCTGGAGCAGGGACGGGCAAGGGCAGCGCTGTTCGTGGCCCCCTCCCACTCCCCGCCGGGCCGACCTCACCTGTGTCCCCACTGCAGCGAACGGCAAGAGCGGAGGGGCTGGGGGTACCACACGCCGGAGCTCCGGCCCCCCTCTGCAGAGCCGCCCGAGTTCTCTTCCTTCTCTGGCTCGCTCTCCCCGCCCCTCTGAGCTTGCCGGGAGATGGCGAGGCAGGGAGGGGCCTCGTGGCTCCCAGAGCCCCCTCCCCTAGGACCGCCGGCGAGGGACCCTGGGGAGACTCCGCCTCCTATAAAGCTGGTTGGGCCTCAGTCGCGTCATCTGGAAAATGGGGGTGGTAGGGAGCCTGGCCAGTTCTCCCCACCTCCTTCCTGGACTCCCCCTCTGCCGGCCCGGCTCCTACCCTTCTGCCCCTAGGGGACCCCACCCCCACCCGTCTGAATCAGCAGCACTTAGATGCGATCGATGGGGAGGCGTCTGTTAATGGCCTTAGAGCGGAGTGCCACGGGGAATGATGCAGCGCTGTCCCCTCCCTGCCCCCCAGGGCTGGAGGTGTGGAGCGCCTCTCTTAGATCGCCAGACCCCCAAAGCTGCTGCGGGGGGTGGGGGAGCGGGGGCGCGCGGGTTAAAGCCAACTCTAACCCAGACTGCTGGGACTGGAGCACCATCCTCCTGGTTTTAAATGTCACATGGTTGGGAGGGGGGGGAAGAGTGCAGATGGGGACACGTGTGAAGTCCCACCCCATACCGGCTTCTTTCCCAGGCAGGCCACTCTGAGGGGCAGTGTCCACCAGTCTACACCCAGGAGCCTCAGGTCACGCCTCCTCCCTTAGAGGGCTCTACTGCCGTAGCAAGAGCACTAGATACCAAGTGCCTCTGGCAGAGGGGTGCGAACCCCAGCTCTGCTGACTTTCTGTCCTTGAACAAGTGACTTGCATTGCTTCCTCGGCCGTCACATGGAGTTATCCAAACCGGAAAGTGTCATTAAGGCCATTAATGGAGTGACGTGAGAGGGGATGCACAGGGCGTGGCACAGGGGCCTCATGGATAGTGATTGAAGGGGTGTGGCGCTGGGGAGCAGTGATGAGGCCAATCTTAGCCTTTCCATTTACCTCCACTTCCTAGCTCATCACTCGTGATTTGTCCATTTCTCCATCCTTCCACGCACCCACCCATCCATTTGTATATTTATTCCCACTACTTAATGACTCACCAAACTACCCAATGGTGATCCTCGGTTCCCCCCATTATTTATTCACCTCCTTTCTCTTCCCATTCATTAGCTCATCCATCGATCTGCCCACTGGTCCATCCAGATATTCACCTACCAATCCATTTATCCATTTATTCACCCAATCACCTATTTACCCATCGGTCCATTTCTTCCCCATCTACCCATCGTCAATCCATGCAACCTTCTACTTATTTATCAGTCAGTTCATATACTTATCCATCCTCCCATCTGTCTACTCAGCCATACCTACATGCCATACACATCTACTCCATGTATATCTGCAGATATTTCTGTTCCACTCAGTTTGAGGGGCTAGTACGCAGTAACTGGAGACAGGCTGGGTGAAGGTGGGGGAAAGAGAGTAAAGTTGTGGCCAGAGACCCCCCCCCAATTCTGATGGTGTGACTTCCCCCCAACCCGGTACATCCCTCCTACTGGTTGGAAAGAATGAGAGCAGACAGTCAGTGGATGGGCCCGTCTGGCCAGATGGTATTTTGGCTGCACAACCTTTACACACTCACACACACACACATACACATACACACACACCACATACACATATGTTGCTAGAATGTTGACATGGACCACACCCCACCCAACATCCCCAATCCCCAATGCAGAGTAGCCAGGCTTCCAGACATAAATTAAAAATAAAATAAAATAAAAAACAGTTGGTCTCTAGGAGGGAGAACTCATGCAGAGATGAAGGCAAATGCCCCTGGGAACCAGGGCCAAGGAGGATGAGAAACCCCTGCCCCTCCCCTCAGGGTCCTCACTCTCCAGGGACCACTGTCCTACGACAGGGTCACTAACCACCAGCCATCAGGCCTCCAACCCCTTTAATGTCCAGTGTCCCAACCTGTTCGATTTCGGTGCCAGCCCCCATGTCCCCACTTTAGCCCAAGTGACTAGTGTTCAGGGGACGGGGAATGGGGGGGAAGTGGAGGCAGCCTGCAGGTCTTTAGCTGGATTCTCCCGGTTGTAGGTCTGGCTCAGGGGACCCCACGCACTCCTTGCTGAGCCGCACAATTTCCTGGGACAGAACCTCCATGTCCTAAGAAACAAACAAGCCATCAGAGGCCAGAGAAGGTGGCAGGGGAAGCTGGGGTATCATTCTTCTCAGCTCGTTAAGCAATGCCTGGGACAGAAAGGTGTTTGGAGAGATTCACGGGGGGCCCCCCAGCGGTGGGCGGGGCTCAGGAAAGGTGGATGTGGGAGCCCCTGGAGCTGGGGTCTGGCTATGGGAATGGGTGGCCTGCTGTGCTGGAGACTATGACCCCCTGGCCACCTTCTTTCTAGCCAATGAGCTTGCTCCTCAGAAGCAGGTGCCGGGTCTGAATTCCTTTTGACTTTCCCAGAGATGGAGTCAATATGTGGGTGGTAGGAGAGGCAAGAGCACATGTAGGTAGATCCATGGCAATCACATGAGACAGATGAACTATTCAAAGGACAGATGGAGGACAACAGGTAGGCAGGCCGGTTGCTGGGTGTGCGGGTAAAAGCTCAGATAAGGGGTGATGGATGAGCAGGCAAAGAAAAAAGAGCAGGGAGTTAGGAAATGGGTGGAAATACGGGGGGCTGATGATTACCTGAATTGGGAGCAGATGAACTAAGAGCAGGGGGGTCGCTGGGAGAGTTCGCTGACCGGATGTACGAATGGATGAGTGAATGGACGCAAGGACAGAGGGCAGAGTGAACACATACACTGACAATAACAAGCTGAATGGAGGATGGGAAGATGAGGATGAATGGTTGGTGGATGGGTGAAGGGGTGGGGCTGGCAGATGACCTAGGGCAGTGGTCAGCAAACTGCGGGTCTCGAGCCACATGCGGCTCTTTGGCCCCCTTGAGTGTGGCTCTTCCACAAAATCCCACGGCCTGGGCGAGTCTATGTTGAAGAAGTGGCGTTAGAAGAAGTTTAAGTTTAGCCAAAACCGGTGTGGCTCAGTGGATAGAGCGTCGGCCTGCGGACTGAAAGGTCCCAGGTTCGATTCCGGTCAAGGGCATGTACCTTGGTTGCAGGCACATCCCCAGTAGGGGGCGTGCAGGAGGCAGCTGATGGATGTTTCTCTCTCATCGATGTTTTTAACTCTCTATCCCTCTCCCTTCCTCTCTGTAAAACATCAATAATATATATATATATATATATAAATTATTAAGAAAAAGTTTTAAAAAATTGGCTCTCCAAAGAAATGTCAATGGTTGTGCTGTGTATATTTGGCTCTGTGGACTAGGAGTTTGCCGACCGCTGTGCAGGGAGTGGGTGGCTGCATGGACGGATGGGCAGGCGGGGCCACTCGCCTTATGCAGATGCATGTTCTTGGTGAGTTGCTCCTCCAGCATGTTCTGAAGCTTCTTGTTCATCTCCCGAAGGTTCTCGTCGCCCGGCTTCACCAGGTCTCGCAGGACGCTGCCCAGCCCGCTGCGGTCTGTGTGGCCTGCTGCCATGGACACATCTGCAAGGGCCCAGGCTGAGAGCCGCCCCCTCAGCAGAGCCAGAGGAGACATGGCCAGAGCAGAAAAGAGGGAAACAGAGAGTGGAGGGGGAAGAGGGGGGGACGGGGAGGGGGGCAAGCCAGACCATGGAAGGGGGCAGAGGCTTAGCCACGCGAACCCTGGCTGTCACTAACCGCACAGCCTGGGAACTGGGGACAATCACTACGTCCTGGAGCTGGAATATGTATGTGGCTCCATGTAAAGCAGAGCACAGTGCGTTCTCCGCACATGTCAACCAGTATTATTCCAATTCATAAGAAAAAAAAACAGGAGAGAAGGAGGTTGGAAAGAAAGGAGCAAAAGAAACAAGGAGGGGGGGAGAGAAAGAGGGGGCGGGAGAGGGGAGGAAGAGGAGAGAAGAAGGAGAAACGGGAGGAAGATATAAGGACCCCAAAGTGATAGACATACAGAGAAAGAACATTTCTGGAGATGGAATAGAGACGAGAACGGTGGGACAAGATGAAGGGGAAATGGGGCACAAAGGAGAGAGAGGGGTGGGGGCGAGAAGAGCAAGAGACACGGAGAAGGAAGGAGAAAAAGGGCAGAGACACACTGCAGAAAGGAGATGGAGAGATGACAGACGCAGAGAAGAGGGAGGAGCCACGAGAAGCGACCAGAAAGAAAAACACGTAGTCCGGCCTGCCCTGCTCTCCCCTCGCCGGCTGTGGTCTCGTCAGGACTTTGCTTGGTTCCCAGAGGAGAGGAGAGGACCTGGGCCCTGGACCGTGGGGAAGCGGGGAGCAGGCAGAAGGCTAGATGAGTGGCGAGGGCTGGGGAGGGGACACTGACCAATCCGGCTGTCCATGACGTAGGTCTCAATGATGGCGCTCTTCCTGCAGAGGTCCTCTGCCATAGAGGCGCTGCTCACCTCCAGGTGCTTCACCTGTGGGGGACCCCGCCCACCTCAGACCCTGGCCGGCGCCTGTTCCCCCAGGAGCGGGGGAGCGGCCCAACATGAACCACCCGGTCCCGGCCCCCTGGCCACGTAGGAAGAAGAGGGACACAGCACCTTCTCCTCTAGCATCCATTTCTCCTGCTGGGTTTCTGCCAGGCGCTGAAAGAGCTCGGCCACTTCCTCATCTGACAGCTCCGCTGGTCTGGGGGGCTGGGCCTGGGGGCTGCTGGATAAGGACTGCAAGAAAGAGGGGGGGGAGGGGACAGCCTGGGCTCAGTACCGCACCCCACATAGGATCAGGGCTGAGAATGAGAACCAATCCCAGGGTCAGAGGTATGGGTGTGTGTGTGTTTGCACCCTCAGAGACTCTGGCTGCCCCTCTGCCTACAGGAGAGATGGGACCCCCACATCATAGTCCTATGGAGAGCATGAAGGGAGACCTGTAGCGCATGTCACCTGAATTCCAGCACACAGGACAACCAGGGGAGAGACGTTGGCGTCGTAAAAAGGGACCAGACTAAATTCAAGAGACTTAAGGCACGTAAGGCAACCAGACGCAACACGTGCTCTGAAAAAGATGCTGGTTTGCAGAAAATCAGCAATAAAGGACATTTTGGAGCCAGCTAGAGGAATTGGATTCAGGTCAAAATATTAGATGAGATGAGAAATTTACCAAATTGGGAGGGTCTGAGACCAGCTGAACAAAAACAGGTTACTTATACCCTAGCTGGTTTGGCTCAGTGGGTAGAGCGTCGGCCTGCGGACTGAAGGGTCCCAGGTTCGATTCTGGTCAAGGGCACATGCCTGGGTTGTGGGCTTGCTCCCCAGTAGGGGGCGTACAGGAAGCAGGTGATCAATCATTCTCTCTCATCATTGATGTTTCTCCCTTCCTCTCTGAAATCAATAACAATATTTTAAAAACAAAACAAAACAAAAAACAGGTGACTTACAATCTCATTTAGGCTTAAAAAAAGAGAAAGAGGCCCGAAAGAGTATGAACTAAGGATTTGTAGCGGTGGTCTCTGGGTTGAAGATGTGATTGCTTTGGATTTATTTTTTTTAATATTGCTTGTACCCAGCTGGTGTGGCTCAGTGGTTGAGCATCAACCTATGAACTAGGAGGTCACGGTTCGAATCCCCATCAGAGCACATGTCTGGGTTGCAGGCTGATTCTCCTTTTTCCTTCCTCTGTGAAATCAATAAGATATATATTTTTAATATATTTTATTGATTTTTTTACAGAGAGAAATAGAGAGCTAGAAACATCGATGAGAGAGAAACATTGATCAGCTCCCTCCTGCACACCCCCCACTGGGGATGTGCCCGCAACCAAGATACATGCCCTTGACCAGAATCGAACCTGGGACCCTTCAGGCTGCAGGCCGACACTCTATCCACTGAGCCAAACCAGTTAGGGCTAAAAATATATTTAATAAAGGTTAAAAAAAAACTGCTGTGTGTTTTAAATTCTTTCCTATCATGCACACATATGGGATAATAAAAAAAATCATTTCCAAATCAAAGTACAGTGGTACCTCGAGATACGAGTTTCATTCGTTCCGTCACCTTGAGGCGTGGGAAACTATGAGACACTCGAGTCGCGGTAAACTGGTGGGTCGTGTGCAGCCGGCCGATCCGCGAGATGACTCGTATCTCAACTGTTGCTCGTATTTCAAAGCAAAAATCGCTCGCTCGACGGCTCGTATCTCAAAAATCTCGGATGTTAGGGCCCTCGTATCTCGAGGTGCCACTGTAGCTGGCAAGGAAGCTGACACAATAACCCTAACAAGTGGTCATTAGGACTAGGAAAAGGGACTTGCTACATGGAAGATGCACCTGCTATGAATGAACCACTTAGGCTATGGCCCCAGGAAAGGCAGCGTTCACTCGCCAAAAAGGAACAGGGCCTTGGAATGATCTGCCTGTCCCCTCCTTAGCGATCTGAATCAAAGTTGGTGAGCTTGGGGAAAGGTTGACAAGGAAACGTATGTGCTGGGCCCAGAGTAAGAGGTGGTTGCAGTAGGGGAGGGGGGGGAGGGCCCCAGAATTTGGATAGGAGCAGCTGGAGCTGGAGGCTCTTCCTTGCCCCTCACCCGGGCTGGAATGGTCGTGCTCTCCTTTTCCCGCAAGATCTCCCGGTAACTGAAGGAGGAGACGCTGCTGCTGTCCCCAGTCTGGGTTCGGCTCGGTGAGTTCATCTCTGAGAGAACCAGCTCTTCGAGGCCTGGGCAGAGAGGGAAGAGAAACCCGAGCTGCCATCTCCCAGCTCCCCAGGGCAGCGACTGGCAGGAAGAGGCAGAAATCGATTTGACGAGATGGAAAGAGGCACAAAGATCCCCGGGCAGACAGAAGGCTGAGGAGAGGCAGAATCCGAAGAGGAAGGTGCCTCTCTTGGCAAAGCCACGCACATCAGAAACCAAGGTGAAGCAATGGGGAGGAAGCCCTGAGCGTCCACCTAAGGAACCAGGAGGTCAGAGTTGGATTCCCGGTCGGGGCACAGGCCTGGGTTGGGGGCTCGATCCCCAGTGCGGGGTGCGCAGGAGGCAGCCGATCCGTGATTCTCTCTCATCGTTGATGTCTCTCTTTCTCTCTCTGAAATAAAAAAAAAAAAATGGCCGAAACCGGTTTGGCTCAGTGGATAGAGCGTCGGCCTTCGGACTGAAGGGTCCCAGGTTCGATTCCGGTCAGGGGCATGTACCTTGCTTTCGGGCACAACTCCAGTGGGGGTCGTGCAGGAGGCGGCTGATTGATGTCTCTCTCATCGATGTTTCTTTCTCTCCCTCTCCCTTCCTCTCTGTAAAAAATCAATAAAATATATATTTTTAAAATGTATATTTTTTAAAATGGAGAGAAACATAGTGATGTGACACAGGGTTAAAAGTGGCATGCGCACTCAGACTCGGGGTGCAGGCAGCCAGAGAGGGCACGGGGAACACCCACATGCAGAGAGAAAACCTCAGAGAGGCCGCAAGCTGGAGAAGGTGACAGAGGCCAAGACCCTGGATGAGGACATGAATCAGAGCAGAAACAGAGGAAAAGAGGGAGAGCATTCCCCTCGCCGCATCTAAGTGGGAATTGCCTCTAACAGACCAGGAGGATGTATAGCGCCCCCTCGGAATGTCTGTGGATTCCTACATTGATCTGTAACGACACAGAAAGCAAACTCCTCTTCTGGAAAAAGAGGTGACTTCAGGAGACAGCGTGTCTCGGAGAGACATTGATTTAGTGTGAGATGCGCTCATTTTTGCTACGTCACTGAAAGCAGGGCCACTGTGCTCAGGCCTCCAGCCTGCAGCTGCTGCGAGGTATCAGGATGGGGGGGGCGGAAGCCATCCCCCCAGGATCTCCAGTGAGAGCAAGGATGGCTAGGAGGGGACGGGGAGCCAGTTTTCTCTGAGCCTGTGATATGGGAGCTGCCGCAGAGCTATCGATGCATCTTATTTCTTTATTTAAACGTATTTATAGGCCTTTTTTTTTTTTTAAAGAAAAAAATCCAAAGCAACTCAGATTATTTTTGTGTGGATGCATCTTCTGGCTTAAAGTGGCAGAAACAACATGGCCTTCAGCTGCATAATGATCACACCACAGTGTCGCTGCCTGATTGTCCCCCTGTCCCCTTAGCTCAGTCTGGAGTTAGTTCCTGCAGGATCAAGACTTGCAGGCTTTGTCGAAACCGGTTTGGCTCAGTGGACAGAGGGGTCAGCCTGCGGACTGAAGGGTCCCGGGTTTGATTCCGGTCAAGGGCACGTGCCTTGGTTGTGGGCACATCCCTAGTAGGGGGTGTGCAGGAGGCAGCTGGTCGATGTTTCTTATCGGTGTTTCTAACTATCTCTCTCCCTTCCTCTCTGTAAAAAAAAAAAAAAATCAATAAAATATATTTAAAAAATAAAAGACTTGCAGGCTTTCCCATTAGGGACCCGGATCATGGGCTTGGAGGCAGGGTTCATATTGATAAATAAATACATACATACATTTTGATTGATTTCAGAGAGGAAAGGGGAGGGAGAGAGAGACAGACACATCAATGATGACAGAGAATCATATATTGGCTGTCTCCTGCACGCCCCCTACTGGGGATCGAGCCCACAACCCGGGCGTGTGCTCTGACTGGGAATAGAACCACCTCTTGGTTCATAGGTCATTGTTCCACTACTGAACCACACCGGCCGGGCAGTCCATATTTATAGATGAGAAGATGCATATAGGTGACTTAGAGACACTGGGTGAGATGCAGGAGTGCACATGTGGGGGAAGTGGGGTGACAGAGAGAGATACAGACAAAAAGACAGAGAGAAAGAAGACAAAGAGAGACAAAAAAGAAAAAGACGGGAGGAGAAAAGGAGAGAACTAGAAAAAGAAAGCAGAGAGCCAGGCAAATACAGAGAGAGGACGCGAGGAGGCAGGGAGACAGAAACAAAGAGAGATAGCAAAGAGAGAGATGGACACTACAGAGAGAGATCGTGCAGAGAAAGATCAACACAGAGAGGCAGGCCCCGAGAAGAGGGAAAACAGACCAAGTTCAAGAGTGAGGCATGAGAGGCAGCTCGGCCTTCGGGCCCCAGCCCTACCTCCCCGGCCTCAGCCTCAGCTTCCGCCTCCGGGGTGCACCTCCCTTACCGGAACGGTTCTTGCTGTTGGTGAGGATGTCCTGCAGCCGCTCCTGCAGTTTATCTGCCCGTTTCCTCTCCAGGTGCAGCTGCCGCTTGAGGTCCTTGAGCTTTGGGGGGGACAGGGGGAAAGATGGGGGTTGAGGCCCAGCAGGGCCACAGGTGGGGGGAGGCATAGTGGGAGGGGCCGTGCCGGGTCACCTCCCCATCATACCGCGGCACTGCCTTTCTTCTCCAGGATGCGCTGCCCATCCACGGTGTCTTTCACCTCCTGCGTGATACAGAAAGAATGGCTAGCGCTGCCGGGATGGCTGCAGGCGCTGTGCTCCCTCCCTGCCCCGTTACTGCAAGCTGGGGGGGCATCTGGGGACCGTGGAGGAAGCAGCCACCTGCTTCAGGTTGCTGATGGTCTTCAGGTGAGAGTCACGCTCCTCCTGGGCCTGCTGGAGCTGATCCAGAACTCCCTGGAGCTCCTCTTCCTTGTTCTGTAAAGCAGAGGGCAGCTCAGAGAGACTGTCAACCGGGGGACAGTCCCAGAGCCGCCTCCTCCCCGGAGGCGAGCGCCACCGTGCGCTAAGGCACCTTCAGCTCCTCGGCATGCTGCTCCTGACACTGCTTCAGGGCGTCCTCTTGTTCCTGCTGCTGCTGCTGCAGGGATTCCTACGAGACAAGTCCCAGGACTGGCTGTCAACTCCGGAGACCGTCACGCCCAGTGACACCCGTGTGGGACCACGGCAGGGAGCCCCCGGGACCCAGGAAAGACACTCCTGCAGGGAACGCTGGGTGCCTTACGGCAGGTACACGGAAGTGTCACGTCTAGAGCTGTGCTGTTCACACCCAAGACTGACATTTGCCTTTATGTTTTATGTAATAAGCCTGCCGGTGTGGTTCAGTGGTTGAGCATGGACCCATGAACGAGGAAATCACAGTTTGATTCCTGCTCAATGCACATGCCCGGGGTTATGGACTAGATTCCCCACTAGGGGGCGTGCAGGAGCCAGCCAATCTATGATTCTCACCATGATGTTTCTATTCCTTTCTCCTTCTCCCTTACTCTCTCTGAAATAAACACACACACACACACACACACACACACACACACAACAACAACAACACAGCATTACTGCAAGCCAGGAATGTTAGAAGGATTTTACACATGTTAACTCATTTTACATACCTCCCCCCCAGAATACTTAGTAGGTGTTATTGTTATCCATTTTTTTAAATGTATTTTATTGATTTCCCACAGAAAGGAAGGGAAAGAGATAGAGAGCTAGAAACATCGATGAGAGAGAAACATTGATCAGCTGCCTCCTGCACACCCCCTACTGGGATGTGCCTGCAACCAACGAGTTTGCCAGAAAATGGCAGTAAAAGTTTTTGCTTGAACAAAATGAGTATATTACAGTAATTTCCTGACAGAAACATGATTTCAGAAGAACGAGGTGCCTTTTCAAATGTGCAGATTTGATATTCTGCCTTATATTTAATATATATATATTTATACTTTAGTATATATTTGTATTGATTTCAGAAAGGAAAGGAGAGACAGGAATAGAAAGAAACATCGTGATGAGAGATAATCACTGATCAGCTGCCTCCTGCACGCACCCTACTGGGGATCGAGCCTGCAACCCAGGCACGTGCCCTGATCAGAATCGAACCTGGGACCCTTCAGTCTTCAGGCCGACACTCTATCCACTGAGCCAAACCAGCTAGGGTGACATTCTGCCTTATCGATGGCCATTGCCTGATGCTCTCCACTAGGCTGTGCTAGTGAGCCAGGGCATCTCAGAAAGTTCCAAAGGCCTGACCACTCCTTGTTCCCTGGTTTCTCATGTCCCCTGACCAGGCCCTGTGCCTCACTCACCAGGCCCCAACTCACCTCAGCCTCCTTCAGGCGCCGTTCAAACCAGCCCTTGGCTCCATCCATAGAGTGCACCTGAGCTTGAAGCTCTTCCACTGTCTGCTGGAGGCTCTCCAGTTCCCGGGTGCGAGCCTGAGAGAAGACAGCCTGTCAGGGGCCAGGCAGGTGGAGGAGCGGGCACCATCCCCTGGCCCATCAGCAGCGCTGTGCTCCTCCTGGTTGAAAGCTGGACACGCATCATCATCATCATCATCATCATCTACCCACTCACCTTCTCCTCGCGGATCTGGGCCCGGAGCTCCTCCTCCTGCCGCTTCTTGTCCTCATGCAGCTCCCGAAGCTCCCGCTCGTAGCGGGCACGCACCCCCAGCACCTCCTTCTCATGCCGAAGCCGGACAGCTCCGAGCTCTTCCTTGTGCTGCGTCTTCTCCTGCAGCGTCTCCATGGCTAGCTCATCCAGCATGGCCTTCCGCTTCTCAGCGCTCTGGGGACCAGGAAGGTGGAGCAGGAGCGTGTCAGTCAACATCTGCCCAAAGAAGGCCCACTCACCTCTCCTCAGGCCCAAGGAACAAGCCACACTCCACCTGAACTGGCTGTTACCCATCGTCGGGGAACTGGTCCCTTGCCATCCTTCCCTTTCCCCATGAGTTGGGCCACATCACCTGCCCCATCCCCGGGAACCCAGCTAATCCTTCCTCTTGCAGTCTTCCCAGAGCAGCGGTTCTCAACCTGTGGGTCGCAACCCCTGTGGGGGTCGAACAGCCCTTGCACAGGGGTCGCCTAAGACTATTGGAAAACACCTATTTCCCATGGTCTTAGGAAACACACCGCTCCTCGGTGTAGCAAAGTGTAGCCATGTAGTTTACTGTTGTTATAGGAAGACTGTTACCCATGCTACACCACGATTCAAGACAAAAAATTTCATTTAGTTGTCATTAGAAATACATATTTCACAATATATAATTACATATTGTTTTTGTGATTCATCCCTATGCTTTCATTATGTTCAATTTGTAACAATGAAAATACATCCTATATATCAGATATTTACATTATAGTCCATAACAGTAGCAAAATTACAGTTATAAAGTAGCAACGGAAATAATTTTATGGTTGAGGGTCACCACCACATGAGGAGCTGTCTTAAAGGGTCGAGGCCTCAGGAAGGTTGAAAACCACTGTCCCAGAGGTACCTACCTTCCGAGCATCCTGGAGTTCCTGGGTCAACTGCTCCTTCTCCTGACTGATTTCTTGAAGTTGTTCCAGCAGCCGACCATTGGCCCGTATTGACTCCTAATGGGGGACAAAAAGGGTGAATTTGCTAAAGAGCCCCCCAGAGGTAGACACTTCCAGTAGAACATCTCCGTCAACCCTGTAAAGTGAGCAGTGTCCTCCGCATTTCAACATGAGGAACAAGGACAGATTGCTAGCTGCTTTCCAGCCTTCATTCTCCCTCACGTCCCTAACAGCAGACCTTCCGGTTGGCACGTGGTGGTCTAGCTGATGTTTCCCTGCCTCCCTCACAATGAGGTGCAGCCACGAGGTAACAGTGGTGAGTATAATGTAGTTTGTAAAGGGAAGGGCCTTCTCCCTTTCCTCCTTCCTTTCGGATGAAATACAAACATGATGGCTGGGGAGCTTGAGCAAGCATCTTGGATGCCAAGCTAGGCTTGTGTCGAAGGTGGCAGAACAGCAATGTAGACAGAACCTGGGTCATTAGTGATGGATCAGAAGCCATTGTCCCATCCCTGGGCAACCTATCTCGACTCTTACATGAGAGAGAACTCAACTTCTACCTTATTCGGCAGAAACCACTATCATTCTACTGTCCATTATGGAATCAGAATGGCTTTCCTAACTAACTGAAGATGCTTAGTCTCAGAGAAGGGAGACACCTTGGTCTAGAACACACACATGCTCGCAGGTTCAGAGCCACATTGTTAAACCAGGTCCTCCTGACTGCACAGTCTTCCCACTGCACCTCATTGCAAACTCCACTGAGCCAGCAAAGCAAAAGGGAACTAGGAGAAGACAGGTCACGGCCGGAGGTGTCACCTGAAGCTGGGAGTTGAGGTCATCCTTCTGTCCCATGAGGTGGTCATACTCGGTCTGTCGCAGCTGCAACTCAGCTGTCAGCTGAGCGGTCTGTTCCCGGAGCATGTTCAGCTCTTGGGTCTTTGCTGTTTGGATCTAGAGAAAAGTAGTGGTGTTGGGAAGTGGAGTCAAAAGTGCCTTTGGGGGTGGGGCAGTCACAGGGTGTGAGCCTCCCAGTTTCAGGGAGACAGGGAGGGAAGAGGAAAGAGAGCCAGGAGATGAAGAATTTCAAAGAGAAAAACAGTGGCAGAAAGACCAACAGGGGGATGGATAAACGTGGCATAGTCACACAATGGGAGAGTAGACCGAGATAAAGGAACAAACCAGTGCTACATGTGAATAAATCTCACGGCTATAATGCTGCAAAGGTGGAAGCCAGACACAACAAGTGGGTGTATAATTCCATTTACATCAGGTTAAAGGACAAACAAAACTAAGCTATGCTGCTAGGGCAGTGGTTCTCAACCTTCCTAATGCTGCGACCTTTTAATACAGTCCCTCATGTTGTGGTGACCCCCCCAATCATAAAATTATTTTTGTCGCTACTTCATAACTGTAATTTGCTACTGTTATGAATCTTCATGTAAATATCTGTGTTTTCTGATGGTCTTAGGAGACCCTGCTAGCTGTTCATGACCCACAGGTTGAGAACCGCTGTGCTTAGGGGGTCAGAGGAGTAGTTACTTTGGAGGAAGTATAGATTGGGAATGGTGGAAGGGAATCTCTGGAGTGCAGAAATGCTCTGTGTCCAAAAAATGAAAAAGAAAACACAGAAATGCTCTGTGTCTTGATGTGGGTGGTGGCTATATGGAGATAGATAAATAATTAGATAGATAGATAGACAGACAGACAGACAGACATGATTCAGAGTGTACACTTGAGACTAGTCCATGTCTTGTACTGCGCTGGAGAGAAAGTACAATGCAAGAGAAGTAGGAGTAGATGGTGAGAGAGAAGAGCATAGGAAGCCAACAGAAAGAAGCTGAGAATGAAACAGAGACGGAGGTGGGAGAACTGCACGAGGTCAGCACTACACTGCCCCAACATGACTCAGAAGCAGGGGTGGGGGGTGGTTGGGGAGCTGGGAAGGGATCAGCAAGGGCTCCCAACTATCCTGTACCTGCTCCAGGGCAGCCAGGTTAATCCTCAAGGCCCTTTTCTCAGCCACAAGTCTTTTTACTTGTTCCTTTGCATCCGCACTCTTGATGGACACCTGGTCCCACGCCCACAACAGGTGAGAGTGGGTCCAGAGGAGGAGGACAGGCAAGAAAGAAGAGACACGGACACACGGACACACACACACACACACACACACACACACACACACACACACAGAAGAACCACAACCAGAAAAAGCAGAAGCCCTGGGGCCTTGCCTGCCTGTACCATACCCACTTGTACCGCGCCGCCCGTGCCCCCATCTCGCTGAGCCCGCAGGATGATGTACCTGATCTTGGAGAGCTCGCAGAGCCGCTGCATGTTCCAGGCGTTCCCCTTGTCGCTGATCTCTTAGCTCTGCCAAGCTCTGTGGGGACCACATCAGGGGAGGGGGCATTCTAGATCTCAGCCTCCTCTGGGGTACACAAAACTACTGCCTCCCTTTTTGACCACCTGAAAGCATGTTCCCAGCACTTAGGGGGTCTCAACATACCCAGCCACCAGAGATCTCAGGTTCACCCAGACTCTATATCATTACCCCCAGAGGCCTCAGACACCCCTATATCCCAGTTCCAAGCACCTCAGAAAACACCTAGGCTCCTGGTGATTTCAAACTCACTCTGTGATAGGCCCCATCCGTGAAAGGTCTCACACTCACCCAGATTCCAGTTTGGAGGCCCCCAGGTTCTCAGAGCCCTCAAGGACTAGAGTTTCACCCAGACTCTAACCCCAACCTCAAAGGGTTTCAGTCATACTCAACCCCCATATCCTAGCTCCCAAGAGCCTAAGATCCACCCAAAAGCATAGCCCCAGACTCTAGAGGTCTCACACTCTTAAAGTCTCCTAGTTTCCACCTCCTAGTGAGGTCTCAGGCTGAAAATCCCACCCACCATCTGCCACTCTGGTCCCCTTTCTGGTAATCTTTAGACCTAGTTAACTGAAGACCCAGCTTTACCCAGACTTCTGTCCCCAGCTTCTAGCAGCCTTAGACCCACAAGCTACCATATTCCCCGATCCATAGGACTACAGACTCACCTACTCCAGGGGGACGCCTGGAGGTTTTAAAGTCACCCAATCCCAACCCTCAGGAGCCTCCGACCCAACTAGACTTTTGCTCCAATCCCTGGATGTCTCACCCTCACTAGTTTTCTATTCATAGTCCACAGGGTCTCAAGACCACTCAGCCCACATGACCCAACTTCCTAGGTGCTTCCGACCCAATACTTCGGAGGGTCTCAAATGCACTCAGCCTCCAGGTCCCACTGTCTCACCCTTGAAAGTCTTGTGTCTACCCAGCGCACATAGGTCTCAAAGTCATCCAACCTCCAGGGAGTTCAGACTCACTCCAACTCCTGGTCTCAGTTCCCGGTGACCACAGATTTCTCCAGACTCTTGTCTCCAAACCCCCGGTTGCAGACTCATCCAAACTCATCCAGACTCACCTCAGTCCTCTGAGATCTCTGCTTCATGTGGACTCCTAGCCCAACTCTAATGGCTCTTGGGGCTCCCTAGTTCCCATTTTCCTAGCTCTTGGGAGGCCCAGGACCCATCCAGTTCCCATCTTTCCAACACAAGAAATCTTAGACTTCCCAACTATGCTCCCTACACTCAGAGCTCCCTAGACCTCTTAGCCCTGGTCCCTAACCTAGCGACCTCAGAACCCAGCCCCTCACCTGATTGGCAGCCTCAAGCTCCTGCTGCAGCTTCTGAGTTCTAGCCAACTGAGCTTTGAGATCGGCTTCCTTCTGCTGCTGTAGTTCCTCGATCTTGTTCCTAAGGGTGATGGGAAGGGGTACATTGACCATGATCGAAGGCCCATTCTCCCAGCTCTGCCCCTGTGGTCCTCAGTTCATTCTGCTGGGCACTGTCCCTGTTGCCCACCAATACCTCCAACCCTGGTAGTTACCGGCTATCATTGAAGAGTGTCTCCTTTTCTGTCTGCAGACGGCAAAAACTAGACACAGACAGACAGACAGACAGAAATGAGTCAGTGCCATGAAGTCAGTCCTCCCTAGTCCCACCAAATCCCTTCCCCCCACTTCTGGAAAACAGAAATTTACCTTTCTTGCTTCTTTTTCAGTTTCTCTGAGAGCTAGGGTGGAGACGGGGGTACAAACAAATGGTAACAACCACCATATTAGTAAAGACAAAAACACACGTGACACAGATACTTCTAAGTTCTTTTTGGAAGCTGAATTTACTTATGTTATCTCATGGAAACTGAGTCCCAGAAGGGTTCAGTCATTTGGTTGCCCAGATGGTCAGCAGCAACCATATGATCTCCCAGAATTTACATCCCCAACATATTGGCCAATGGCTACATAACAGAATGGCTAGGCTGGAAGGACTGAAAAGCAGGGTCATGATTGCCTTACACAACACTGGGTCTCCAATTCCTAAGATAAGAGCCTGCAGTCTATAAGTTCTTGGATGGATGGATGGATGGATGGATGGATAGATTGATGGATAGATGGATGACCAAGCAGAGCTGGGAGGACACAGAATAAAGGAATGGGGCCCACCATGTACAGGACATAGTGGGACCACATTAGCCCACTCCATATTGAAAGCAACTCAGACTTCAGCTTGAGTCTGTTTCACAGACAGCAAAACTGAGGCTCTGAGAGAGTCCTCAGCCAGCTTTTGTCTTGATGGGGGAAGCATGGCAGGTGGGAAAGGAGATAAGGCAAAGGCCAGGGAAAGCTTGGCAGTCCTACCTTAGCGAGTTCTTCCTGTAGCCTGGACGTTTCGGCTTGCTTCGAGCTCTATAGGGAAGGAAAAAGGAGGGGGTTGTTATAAGCAAGAGGGGGGGGGTTAGGCCTGTGCCATCCCCTACCCTCCTGTGTGCCTGCCCCTGCCCTCCTGCCTCCCTAATCTATAAGCCCATGAGACTGTGATGTCACAGCCACCTCTATGGGGTCACGGGCAGAGCTAGGGCATCTGCCCACCACCTGGCATCCCCACCCCAACAAACCCAAACTCACCTCTAAGCCTTGTAGTTGCTCCCAGAGCAATTTCTTCTCCTCCTTCTCCATTTCCCACTTTAGCTCCACCTCTGTCAGTGGCATGGGGGACAAGATGGCAGGGGCTTGGCCTTCTGGCTGGTCCCCTTGACCTTCACTGGCAGCTATGGACTTCCCAGCCTCTTTCCCATAGCGCTCCTGCAGAGCTAGTGGGTAGCACAGAGATATATGATGCAGGAGGTGATCTTCGAAGACCCTTGCCATGTGTCAAATAGAGGGTGAATAGAGCTTTAACCCCTCAGGTAGCAGAGATCCTGCCCCAAAGACCCCAAACCTACAAAACAAAGGTTCAGCCCCATCCACACAAATCTTTTAAGCCCCACCAACTGCTGAAATCCTGTCTACCACCAAATCAGATCAAGTTTGTTTCCCAAGCCCTGCCCATAGCCCTCCAAGGTCATGCCCACCATCTTCCACTGCCTACTTAGAGCTGAATTTCCTATGAATTTTTCCAGTCACATCCTACAGTCTCCCTCCTGGTCACCCAACGACCACCCACTACATCTCACAATCCGCAGCTGCTCTCCCAAAACCCACACATCAGAACCCTCCCACATTCTATCAAGTTTTCTCTCAGCTTTGAGCTCAGACCCCACTGACAATCTAGGCTTAGATCTTCCCAAGGTTCCTTCATTCCCCTTCTCTGTTGAGCAAAACATCTCCTTTCTGCTGCTCAATTTCCCCATCTGTAAAATCTGCAAGGTATCAGGCACTGAACTCAACTCAGAAAAATCAGAAAGGTGCCACCTCTTATCTCTACTACAGTCGCCCAGGGGACAGACACCATTAAACACACTTTGTAAATGGGGAAGCTTTGGCTCAGAGAGGTGAAATGGCTTGTCCAGAGTCATACACTGGGGTGTTCAGGGCAGGGCCAAGCTTGATTCTGAAGCCTTTCCACCTTTCCCCCGGGAGGAAAACACCCTCAAGCCCCAAGGTCCCACACATCCCCAGGAGGGTTTCCACACACCTGCCACATTCTTCTGCAAGGCTGTATTTTCCGCCTGCAGTCTCAGCAGCTCCCCATCCACAACGCTCCCGGCCTGGGCAGCCCCTGCCCTGGAAGCCTCATCCTTCAACTGCTGGTTCTCCAGCTCCAGCTGCTCCATCTGGCTACAGAGCTGAGCAGGGCAAGAGCGAGGCAGTGGAAAGGCAGAGAATCAGAATATTTGCTGAAAGATACAAAGCACTTGGCCCATGCACTTTACAACTCCTTTCATTCCCATAACGCTCCTGTGATGTACTGCTCGCGTTATTCATGATCCCCACACTTCACAGATAAGGACACCGGGCCACGGATGTTAAACGACGTTCCAATCCACACGTCTGTGAAGTGGCAGCCACAGAAGTTTGAGAAAACTGAGAACCGTTTTCTGCTTGCCCACTCCAACCTCACAGGTGTAATCCAAGACCTCGGGCTCCTCTGGAAGTTGCTGGTCCAAGGTGTCTGCAGCACAGAGAGCCCCACCGCCATCCCTCTTCTGTGGAAGGGTCTGTGTCTAGGAGCCTAGGCACCACAGACAGCTTTTAGGGCATTTCCGGGGCTAGCACTGCCCACCGCCCCGTATGGTCAGCCCTTGGTCTTGGAGAGGTGTACAATGCCCATAAAACTAAGCCCACCCCTTAACTCCTGACTAAAAGACATCTCTCACAGCTGACCTGATGATCCTTTCTCCTGTTTTCAGATGAGAATACTGAGGCCCCCAGAGAATTTTTATTTTATTGCCTGGGATACTTTGTTCCTTTTTATATATATTTTTTTATTGATTTCGGAGAGGAAGGAAAAGGGAGGGAGAGCTAGACACATCCATAATGAGAGAGCGTCACTGATTGGCTGCCTCCTGCACACCCCATCGCCTGGGACACTTTCTACCCAGAACATTATTCCTTTAATCCAGTTCTTCAGGACTGGCTTGGATCCTTCAGCGCTCTGATCAAATGTCACCTTTCAAGTGGTATCCCCTAACACAGAAATTCCAATACTCTCTAGCACAGTACTCTGATCATTTATTTCTTATAGGCACTGATCGCACCTGAATTTAACTGATGTTTGTCATGTCTTTAAAGCTCTGAAAAATTCTGGATCATACATTTTAATTGACAGTTACATTTTCTTTGGTAATATAGGGTGGAAGTACAGGTTCTGAAACCACACTGCTCGAATGTGAATTTCTACTCTGCCATTTATTAGCTGTGTGACCTTAGGACAAATTGCTTCCTCTCTCTGGGGCTCAGTTTTCCTCATCTGTTAAATAGGGATACTAGTAAAGCATATCAAACAGGACCTGGTATACAGTAAACACTATATAACTGTCAGCTATTAGTACTGTTATTTGTTTACTATGTTATCATCTTTCTCCCCATCTCACCCCCAGAATGTAAGCTCCCCAAGAGTGGGGACCATTTTGTGCCTCTCACAACCATTTCTGTGACACAGAGCACCCAGCAGATGCTAAATAACGATCTGTTGAAGGAACCACTGAGCTAAAATATCTTGGCAAATAAGTGAAGAGAGGAAAGCCTGGAACAGGGGTGTCTCTGTGAGCACTTCCAGTTCCCAGGAGGCAAAGTGTGAGGGGAGTTCTCTATCTGGTCCAGGGCCTAGCCCAGGGCGGGTGCTGAGGAACATGAACTGGATTTATGGAAGAGCACCTGCCTCTGCCTCAGTGTGCAAGGCTGTCTTCTAAGCGGTTTACAGACGTTCACCCATTCAGTCCTCACAAAAGCCCTGCACGGTAGGTCCTGTCGTTATCATCATTGCCATGTTAAATACCAAAAAAACAGGCAGATCAAGTGTCACGCTCAAGGTTGCAGTGAGTAAAAGGGAGAGCCAAGAGTTTAATCTAGGCCTCCTGGCTCTTAACTACTCCTTGCTAAATCACCTCTCCTGGAATTGTACCTCCTTACAGGTTGGTGTGTTTTATTTGTACTTTAAGGTCTTAAGCACTACAGTCTCATATGGAGCTGTGGAAATGCCATTTTGTTGTCGTGATACATTTTTCCTTAAAACACATTCAAAACTTAGGAAATCATTGAGCATGATTACAGTATAGAGACAAGGAATAAAATTTGTCTCCAATTGCCTAGGAAGTTTAGATATAGCCAGGACGGCAAAATCACTGAGGAGATAGAATTATCCAATCCAGGATGAATTATGTAAAACTAGAGAATTATCCAATCCAGGATGAATTATGTAAAACTAGAACACCAGGCTCATGTCAGGAAGGGAAAAGGGAAGTAGCTCGAACATCTGTCCAGCCTGTGTTAAACGTCAGAACTTTACGCACCAACATTCTGCGGTTCCATAGCATCAGCCCCAAAACATACACAAGGAGATTGAAATTCAGAGAAAAGGAATGCCTTGGTCAGGAACCAGCTGACCTCAGGACTTGGAGTCTTCTAATCACAGCCCAGTACGTAGCCCCATCTGTCAAAGCACTGCCCCCCAAACAGAACTTGTTTCAGCACCATGGACAGTGGTCCAGGGCCAGCCCCTGTTCAACAGCCCTCAGCTGCCTTCCAGGTGGCTCCAACCCCTTAGACCCACTCCCCCCCTCAGCTATCCCAGGCACCTTGCTGAATTCGGCCATAAGCGTGCTGTTCTGCAAGCGGAAGTCCTCTTCTTGGCTGTGCAGCTTTGCCTGCAGCATTTCATTTTCATTCAGCAGTCCCTCGACTTCCTGTAGTGGCAGACATGGACCAGGTCTCCAACACAGGCAGAAAGGATGAGGAGGTAGGGCAAAGGAATAGAGAGGGAGAAAATGGCATGGGTGGGGAGAAAATAGAGTACAGAGAACGAGAAGGGCAAAATCAGGAGATACAGGGAGAAAGAGAGGCCGGGGGATAAAAGAGAAGACAGCGGGGGAGACAGACAGGTAGAAGGGGTAGAGAGAAGGGAAGATGGGGAGGGAGAGAGGGATATGAATCAAAAAGAGTGGGAGGAAAGGGAGAGATAGGTAGAAATATGGGATAGAGGAGGTAGAGAGAGGTGGGGAAAGGAGATAGATAGGTAAGAAGAGAGGGATGGAAAGAGAGAAAGAAAAAAAGAGGTAGGAAACAGAGAGATAAGATCAGACAGACCAAGAGAAGAACAGAACAGAGAGAGAGAGGACAGAGGGAAATAAATGAGTGAGGAAGAGGAATGGGAGAGAAACAAGGAGTCAGAAAGAGAGATAAAGAAAAGAGAAATGATGGCAGAGATAGGTACAGGTGGGGAGAAACGAAGAGAAGGTTGGGGAGAGAAACAAGTGTCAGAGAGAGAAGGAAAGATGACATAGAGAAGGATAAAAAGAAAGGGAGAAGGACAGACTCAGAGAGAGAAACACAGGGTGAAAGATGAATGAAGACAGATACAGACAGACACAGGAACATATGGCAGTGAAATGGATAGTCACGGATGCAAGTGTACACACAGAGAAACGCCAGCAGGAGGAGATCCCAGCATACACCAATATCCCTGCTGAGACAGTCTCCCAGACACATTCACCCCTCATGAGTCCCCTTACCTGAGCTTTCTTGCTCTTGCTCAGTGCCTAAAGGTGAGGCGGGGGGAGAGAGAGACAAGGTAAACAGGGAGGGACAAGTGTCGAGGGGGGGGGACAATGTCAACAGGGGTTGGGGGATGGTAGCTTGCATGACAATTTGTAGCCCACAAGAATGATGCAGTGAGTGGCATCCTGCCCACATTCTTTCCTCTAAGCTCTTGAAGCCGTTCATGGGTCTTAGTATTTAACCCTTCCTGGGTTGGGTCTCCATGTTGACACATGGTGGCTGTATTGCTACATCTGTCCAAACAGGTCTATGTGGATCCCTGCCATGCACCAAGGAAACTGCTATTCCACTGCTGAGCACCTGAGGGCATTGTCGGCTGGGGACAAAGAAAAGCCCAGCTTCCGGGCTGCCAGACTTGCTACATTCTGTATTCCTTCCTCTAACGCAGTGGTTCTCAACCTTCCTAAAGCCGCGACCCTTTAAGACAGCTCCTCATGGGGTGGTGACCCCCACCCATAAAACTATTTCTGTTGCTACTTCATAACTGCAATCTTGCTACTGTTATGAACTGTTGTAATGTAAGTATCTGATATGCAGGATGTATTTTCGTTGTTACAAATTGAACATAATTAAAGCATAGGGATTAATCACAAAGACAATATGTAATTATATATTGTGAAATATTGATTTCTAATGACAAATAAATGAAATTTTTTGTCTTGAATTGTGGGGTAGCATGGGTAACAGTCTTCATAGGACAACAGTAAACTACATGACTACATTTTGCTACACTGAGGAGCGGTGTGTTTCCTAAGACCATGGGAAATAAATAGGTGTTTTCCAATAGTCTTAGGCGACCCCTGTGAAAGGGTCTTTCGACCACAAAGGGGTCGCGACCCACAGGTTGAGAACTGCTGCTCGAACGTGTATTTCTGGAGCACACATTATGTACAACAATGTGGTATGCATAGAGACAGAGCAGTGAAGAGACAAAGGAGGGCCTTGAATGCCTTGAGGGGCCACAATGGCGTATATGCTACCTCATCTTCGGAGGGCTGGAGAGGGAGGTTCAGTCTCACTTCACCAACAGAACGAGGATGCAAAGCCAGAGCAAAAGGCAGGAGAGTGGAGAGGAGGAAGACTCAAAGCAGATTTACCACTAGATTTGACTCTTCCGTTAAGTGTTTGTGGATGAGAGTAAGTAATTGAAATTAAAAATGAATTAAGAGTAAATTAGAATTCATCGATAAATTAAGCAATATTATAGGAAATGAGCAAACTAAAGAGATTCCATGAGGATCTTTTGAATGACTAATGAGAGCATGTAACATTAGATTTGGCTCACGGAGGGGCTCACTGGAGCGATGAATGAGTCAGATGGCTACAGGGAAGCAAGGGTGGGTGGGTGGTGGAGGGAACTACCTTCTGAGCTTTGCTGAACTCCTTATCCAGGTAGGCGACCTTCTGCCGAAGACTGGTGAGTTCTGGGGTGGGTAAAGCAGGGTGTCTCAGCCACAGTCAGTGGCCAGGAGCTAAAAGGTCTTCCCACCAGGCCTCTTGAGGTGTTCTCCCTTCGCCTCTGTCCCCCAAACCCACCCCCCTCTAACGAGACCCTCCGGCTCACCAACACCATTCTTGCGTAGTTCATCTGAAAGCTGGTAGTTGTTAGTTCGGAGCTCCAGCAGCTGCGCCTTGAGTAGGGAAGCAGAGAAGGGAAATGGTTTGGTCAGGAATGTGCCCTTCACCTCACCATGAGGGTACCAATCCCAGGAGCCCCAGGGACCCTGCTGCCCTCCTTGTGCCTCTTTAGTTGCTCCTGAAGACCTGGGCACGCTGCATTCTGAAAGAACTTCCAGCCTCTCAGCCCTACCCCACCCTCTCCAGTTCTATTTATAATCACAGCCAGCTGAACCTTTCCATCTCCCTGCTGCTTCCATCTCTCCTCTTCCAATTCACTACGCGCTGACCTAGTCAGGCTCTTGCTGATGTGTGCTCCATGGCTCTCCAGGCCCATGGGATAAAGTTCCTCCTCCTCCTCCTCTTCCTCCTCCTCTTGGGTGATCTTGTCACACACGAAACACTGCTCTGACTGTCTTTCTGTCAGGAGGGAGTGTATCTATCCTCTTGGCCAGAGCAGGGGGCAGGGGCTTGCCTTCCTTCCTCTTTCCCAAGGGGAGAGGGCCTGGTAGTCTCTTGACCAATTTCACTGAGTAAAAAAGGGCTTCTCAGGGTCCCCACCCCCAAAGGCTATCAAAATATGCCCAGTCCCCTTTCAAGAATTGAGGGAAAGTCAAGTATAAACCATGTCAAACAGCATTCGGCTACCTACTAGCCTTGTAGGGCCTTGATGTCATTTTTTCCCAGAATCCATCTCCCTTACTCCACCAGGATCTTTCCCTCCCATGCACCAGCCTCCACCCACCTGGTTCTGTGCTAAAGGTCAAAGGGCTTGGCCTCTGCAGAATCTTTCCTGTCTCTGTCCTCTCCCTGACCCAGTGATCTGTCTCCCACAGTCTAATGCAATTGGCACCCACCTAGAATTCTATGCATCAGATCCCAATGATTTTTGTCCCACTCATGTCCTCATGAAATCAGTCTTCCTCACTCACCCCTCCTCTCAAGACCTCCCCAGTCATGATCCAATGGAATAGCCCTACGGCTTTCAGAGATTTTCCTCCACGAAGATTTGGGTAGGCCAGTTGGATTGCTCTTACCCAGAATCCCCTGTGCAAGTTACAGGGGTCTTCCCCTATCATGGTCCAATGACCTCAACCTTCCACCCTCAGGGTGCCTCACACAGGGATCACTGGTTTCCCTCATTCAAAGACCAGTCCTCCCTCAAAGTTCCTCCTCACCTCCCACAGGTTCCTACTCAGGATTTTCCACTTTCAGAGCCCTCCCCCCAACCCAATGGTCTTTCCCAGTAAAGAACTCTCTCAGCTATGGCTCATTCTGGCCTTTCAGCCCATCTCAGAGCCTCTCCCCTCCAATAATCATCATCTTCATCATCTTCATCATCATCATCATCATCATCATCATCAGGTGGTTAGAGTACCCAGTCAGGGGACCTCCCCAAAGCCCAGTGATGTCCAAAGTATCTTCTTGTGGTCCAAAGTATCATTCCTCTGGTCCTCTAACAAGAATTAATGGTATTACTCATTCAGGGACTTCTTTACCCCAGGCCTAATTACCCCTAATCATCCAACGGTACCTGCCCCCTCTCAGGGTCCACTACCAGCACCGCACACAGGATCTCCCCCTCCCAGGAACCAGAACATGTGGGGTCTTTCCCCAACCCCCTGGCACAATGGTATCTCCCACAAAAAACGTCCACCTCCCAGCGGGTTATGTTATTGCCCTCTCAAGGGCTCCCCCCATTATGACGTAAATGACCCAACGCCCACTTCCTTCCTCTCCAAACAAAATGGTTTCTGCCTCTCAGGATCTCCTTCCCTCGAACCCCAACGTTATCATCATCCACCCGTGGTGTCCCCCCCCGCACAGGCCAAAGGTCTGATCCCCTCCAAGTCTGAATTAGGTATCCCCAACTCTAGGACTCTTTCCTCTGCCCATAGGGCTCACAGAATTCAGCCCCTTAGAGCCCAATAGTATCTGGGAATTCCATAGCCTCCCCACTCAGAGCCTCAGTTTCCCTTCTCCGGACCAACCCCTTAGACTCAAGGTCCATCCCAACCAACCCGGTCTCAGAGCCTGTGGCCCGATCTCTCTCTACTCCGCCCCCAGCAGCCCAGCCCGGTGGTCTTTCCCCCCGGCGAGCAGCACCTGCATCCGTTGAAACTCCTCCTCGGACAGAGCTTGCGCCATGTTCCTCCCCCCTCCCCCCCCCAACAGCTTTCTGCGCAGAAGCGGCTCCTTCTACTGTCATAATGAGGATGGGACCAAACCACTGGCCAGGAATTGAGGGGGAGGAACCGATTCCGGAAGTACAGCGTGTTGGAGACGGAGAGGAAAGAATGAAACCGATAGGTCGGATTCATTGTAATTTAATGTTTTACCGGCCGCTAGGTCATCTGGTCCGGCTTTCGAGCTGTCACAGAGTATCCATTTTGTTGTGACACTGTGGCCTCCCTGCGTCATGGGTGGACTCGTCGGGAAGGAAGTTTTTGCCGACAGAAAATCACCCTTCCACCGCTCTCCTTTAATGAGAATGGTTGATTTAATAACCTGAGAAATGAAAGCGGAAGCTCTGTCCCATCGTGTTCCCGCCCTCCCCCGGGTGACTCGAAGGGGGAATCCCGCCTCCTGTGAAGCCCTTCTCCTTTCTCTCTCTTTTTTTTTTTAAAGATTTGATGCCGATTTTCTTAACATGATGATGTACATCCTGTTAGGTAAAAGACCTCACTACCAATAAATTTAAAACACACGAGAAGGAAGCATAGCAGTGAATCAAACGAAAAAGGCTCATTTGCATAACAAAACAAGAACATAAACAGGATGGCGAAACAGCAGGAATATTCCAGTTTAAGCATGAAAGCGCCTCATAAGCCCCTCTTGCGGGCCCTGCCCGGGGTGCTTTGGTTAGAGCGTCATTCCCATACACCAAGGTTGCCGGTTGGGTCCCTGGTCAGGGCAACCACAAAAGAATCAACCAATGAAGGCATGAATGGGCGGAACCACTGTTTCCGGTTGGATCCCTGTTCGGGGTACACAAGAGAATCAACCAATGAATGCATGAATGGGTGGAACAACGAATGGATGGTTCTCTCCCTTCCTCTCTTGAAAATCAGTTTTTGAAAAGAAAAAAAAAAACATCTCTTGTGCTTTCCGGCCCCTCTCTGCAACCCCCCACTAGCCAACAGTAGTTTTCATTTGGAAATAAAAAGAATTTGTATGGTTAGCAACAACATGTCAGTACTAGGACACTCACTATTTTCTTTATTTTTCGGGGGAGAGGGAACTTAATTTTGATATCATTTTAAACGTACAGTAAAGCAAGAATGATACAAAGAAATTCCACGTACACTTTATCCAGATCCGTCCATTGTTTACATTTTGCCAAAGTTGCTTTATCATTACCTCTCTATAAAATTTTTGAACCATGCACTTTAGTATTGGTAGATGATTACCTAACACCAACATTCCTTTGCTATTTATTAGTTGCTGTTCTACTATAAGGAAGAGCTTTCTCTTCTCCCCCATTTATGTATGTATTTATCTTTGTACACTCACATTCTTATTTTATTCAATGAATTATAATCAGTTACTATAATTATTTCCTTTGACCCTCAAATTGTCCCAGATTTGGCCAGTGGGAGTTCCTTCAAACTGAGTTCTGTGTCCCTTTGACCTTGCCCATGTCTTTTTTTCTGTCACTGTATACAAGATGCTCCAGACACATTTTTTCCAGCCTTCATTGCTACTAGAATGTAACTGTTTCTAGGTCCTCTCAGTGTACAGAGCTATGAAACGTATGTATGTATTCCAATTCATGTGTACACACATCTACATTTTTATATTTTGGTATAGGTGTACATATTTTTAAAACATAAATTCAGCCGAAACCGGTTTGGGTCAGTGGAGAGCGTCGGTCTGCGGACTGAGGAGTCCCAGGTTCGATTCCGGTCAAGGGCCTGTATCTTTGTTTCGGGCACATCCCCAGTAGGGGGCGTGCAGGAGGCGGCTGATTGATGTTTCTCTCTCATTGATGTTTCTGTCTCCTTCTACCTTCCTCTCTGTAAAAATAAAATATATTTTTAAAGTATTTCTTTTTTATAACAGTGTTGTATTTCATTGTGTAGATGTACCATAGTCTTCTGATCCACTCATCTGCTGACGGGCACTTAGGCTGTTTCTAAATCTTAGCTATGGTGAATTGTGCTGCTATGAACATAGGGGTGCATATATCCTTTCTGATTGGTGTTTCTAGTTTCTTGGGATATATTCCTAGGAATGGGATTACTGGGTCAAATGGGAGTTCCATTTTTAGTTTTTGAGGAAACTCCATACTGTTCTCCACAGCGGCTGCACCAGTCTGCATTCCCACCAGCAGTGCATGAGGGTTCTTTTCTCCGCATCCTCACCAGCACTTGTCCTTTGTTGATTTGTTGGTATCTCTTATCATTGATATTCCTATCTTTCTCTCCCTCTCCCTTCCTCTCTGAAATCAATAAAAATATATTTTTAAAAGGTATAAAAGTTAGGTATTTCCAAGTTCCTTCACAAAAGGGCTGTTCTAATTTCATTCCCACTAGCAGTGTATTTGAATGCCTGCTTCCCCTCAGCTTCTCCACAACCGTGTTGTCATATTTAAATTCTTTCTCTGAGCTGAGAGGTAAGAAACGGCATCTCTGTGCAGTTTGCTCATTTTCATAGGTGGAAGTGATTTGCCTGCCATGGGAAAATGTTTTCAGATGTCAAATGTACTAGGTTCGTTGGCTGGCTGGTCTAAAAATTAAATTGACATAAGACAGATTAATAAGAGAAAAACAAATTTAATTTGGCACAAATGAGAACCCCCATAAAAATATGAGACCCAAAGGCAGTCAAGCAATTGAAGCTTCTATGCCATCATGAGCTAGAGAGCAATTCCCAGGAAAAGGAGAAGAGCAGGTGTTTGTAATCAGATATTGGCCCTGCCGTGAAGGTAAGTCTTTCAGATAAAAGGTTATCTCTGGGAATAGTTCACTTCCTGGGTCAGGCTCCCAATCTAAATTCTTTTAGGCAGTTAAGGGAGAGGTAGGTGTGTCAGTTATTATTTTTTTTTACCATGTTTATGATTCTAGGAGCTAGGAAATAGATGTATATATGCCAAGTCGTGTGTGTGTGTGTGTGTAATTATTTTTACTTTTTTTTAAGTATATTTTATTGATTTTTTATAGAGAGGAAGGGAGAGGGATAGAGAGTTAGAAACATCAATCAGCTGCCTCCTGCACACCCCCTACTGGGGATGTGCCCTCAACCAAGGTACATGCCCTTGAGCGGATCGAACCTGGGACCCTTCAGTCCCCAGGCCGACGCGCTACCCACTGAGTCAAATGGGTCAGGGCCACCACCCATTTACTTAATCGCTCAGTCCCAGTAGGCATGTATGGCAATATCAGAATTGTTAGCCTGTACCCCATGGGAAACAATGTTATCAAAATTGAGTCTAACTGCTTTTCTATGGTTCCTTTTGTCCTTAGCCTTGGAGTTTCCAGTGAAATATCATTTTCCAAGGTTACTTAGCTCAGCACGTCTTCTTCCCATGTCCTTCAGGGAGGTAATTTATAACACAGTTAGATTATGTTGCCACAGTCTTCATTCTATTATGGGATTCCCTGACCTCCTTGGTTGATTTATTTTATTTTATTATTTTATTTATTATTTATTTTTTATTATTTTTCTTGGTTTCAGAGAAGAAGGGAGAGGGAGAGAGAAATAGAAACATCAGTGATGAGAGAGAATCATTGATTGGCTGCCTCCTGCACACCCCCTACTGGGGATCGAGCCTACAACCCAGGCATGTACCCTTGGCCGAATCGAACCTGGGACCCGTTAGTCCGCAGGCCAATGCTCTACCCATTGAGCCACACTATCCAGGACTTGGTTGATTTTTTTAAACTTTTCATACAATATATTTGTGTGTACGTGCTGTAAAGAGGGGTTTTGACAAATACATTTTAAAGTTTTTCGCACATAGATTTTTTTCCCCCCACATTCCCTTTTAGGTTTCTTCTTAAGGTATGTTATCTTCTGGGTTGCAATTATGAATAGGGTTTTTTTGTTATTATATCCTCTAACTGGTTATTATTTGTATATATACAAAGGTCACTGATTTCTCTTTGTTAATTTTATACCCTGTCACTTTGGTGAATACTTTTCTTATTAGAGTTCATTTACCATTGATTCTCCAGCATTTCCCAGGTTTAAAATCATATCTCTGGAGACAGATATCTTTATTCTTTTCTAAATTCATGTGCCTCTCATTGATTTCTCTCCTCTAATTACCACTTTTCACTGACAGGAACCAGGGCTTCTGGTTGACGTCTGATGCCAGGGCTGAGGCAGGGAAAGTACAAGATAAACCTGGAGCATCTTGCTTTACCATCCATTAAATAAATTTGCATTTAAAAAGGATCCTTAAGTCCAAACTAATCTAAATAAATAAATGGAGTCCTAGCTGGTTTGGCTCAGTGGATAGAGCATCAGCCTGTGGACTGAAGGGTCTCAGGCTCGATTCCAGCCAAGGGCACATGCTGGGGTTTCAGGCTCGATCTCAGTAGGGGATGTGCAGGAGGCAGCCAATCAATGATTCTCTCTCACCATTGATGTTTCTATCTCTCTATCCCTCTTCCTTCCTCTCTGAAATCAATACAAATATATAAAAAATTAATTAATTAATAAATTCAAAAATGGAGGACAAGGGGAAACTATTCCTTATAGAGGAACACCAACAAATAAATATAGAAGAAATTATGGAATTAAAAAATTACTGTTTAACCACCACTTCTGCAATAATTATTTCAGGCAAGAAATCATCAATGGGTGCTAACAATAGTGGGTAAAAATGTGAGGAAGAAAATACTATGTATACTTACATAGTATCAAAGGGATTGCCCCACAAATTACCTCTTAATTATAGTGGGAAAAAGGATAAGTTTCCAGTGAGAAAGTGGACACCACCTTAACCAAGTGGACAACATTAACACAAACAATACGGGAACAAACTGATATTTCCTGCTTCCGGATATGACTTACTGACAAAGACACATTACTTCTGTGGTGTTTCTGCCAAAAAGTCATATCCCGAGTCTGAATCATGAGAAAATATCAGGCAAACTCCAACTGAGGGACATTTTACAAAATAATAGGTTTGGGCTCTTCCAAAATATCAAAGACATGCCCTGGCTTGTGAGACTCAATGGATAGAGTGTAAGCCCATGCTCCGAAGGGTCGCGGGTTTGATTCCCTGTGGTTTGCAGGTTCACTCCCTGGCCCTAGTTGGTGTGTATGGGGGAGGTAACTAATCAATGCGTCTCTCTCACATTGATGTTTCTCTCTTTCTCTCTCTCTTTCCCCCTCCCACCCTTCCTTCCACTCATTCTAAATATCAATGGGAAAAAAATCCTCTAATGAGGATTAAGAAAAAAGAAATTTTTTAAACATATTTTATTGAATTTTTACAGAGAGGAAGAGAGAGGGATAGAGAGTTAGAAACATCGATGAGAGAGAGACATCGATCAGCCGCCTCCTGCACGCCCCCCTACTGGGGATGTGCCCGCAACCAAGTATATGCCCTTGACCGGAATCGAACCCGGGACCTTTCAGTCCATAGGCTGACGCTCTATCCACTGAGCCAAACTAATTTTGGCAAAAATAATAATAATAATAATTAATTTAAAAAAATCAAAGTCATAAAAACAAGAAAAAGTGAGGAAGTGATCCAGTTTCAAGGAGACTACAGAAACATGACAGTTAAATGTAATTTGTGATCCTGGATTTAATGCTGTACCAGGCAGAAAAATTATTTTATTATGAACTAAAGGCCCAGTGCATGAATTCGTGCACCAGTGGGGTCCCTTGGCCTGGCTTTCGGGATGGGGCCAAAACCAGATTTCCAATATCCCCTGAGGGGTCCCAGATTGCCAGAGAGTGCAGGCTAGGCCAAGGGACCCCACCAGTGCATGAGTGGGGCCAGGGAGGGACATGGGAGGTTGGCCAGCCAGGGACTGACCAAGGAAGGGCCTTAGAGCATGTCCAGCCTGTCTCGCTCAGTCCCGATCAGCTGAACCCCAGTAGCAAGCTAACCTATCAGTTAGAGTGTCTGCCCCCTGGTGGTCAGTGCACATCATAGCGAGCAGTTGAGCAACCTTAGTATATCATTAGCATATTATGCTTTGATTGGTTGAACGGCTGACTGGACAACTAGACACTTAGCATACTGGGCTTTTATTATATAGGATGCCAGTGGGGCAACTGGCAAACTTCAAATAATGTCAGTAAAATAGATGATAATAGTGTATCAGTATAATTTTCTGATTTTGATAAGGATATTGTGATTATAGAAGGAGATGCCTTTCTCATATGTGTTTGCACAGGGAAGAGTTAACATAATAGGCCTGAGACTACCTAGCCTTATAGAGACTTCATTGCAAGGTTGGCCCTTGACTAGCATCTGGAAACTTGGCTGGTAAACAATTCCCTACACTGTTATAAAACCTTTTCTAAATTATAAGAGTGGTTCAGTGGGCTTAACTAGGTTGTATAAACAGTGTGATTTATTCGGAGCACCTGCATTCCTTCAGGTAATCTGGAATTTTGGTACAAGCTAAGTAGAGGGTGCCTCGTGATCAGCTTCCAGTGAAAACCTCGGGCAGTGAGTCTCCAATGAACTTCCCTGATGTACAACACATCAGACACATTGTCACAACTCTTTGCTGGAGGAACTAAATGTATCTTGTATGACTCGACTGGGAGGTGACTCTTGAAAGCTTGTGCCTGGTTTCCTCCAGACTTTGTCCTATGTGCCTGCTTTCTTTGCTCAAAGAAGGACAGCATAAGAAAGCCTGTGCATGGATTTCTGCACATTCCACCTGTGGTCTTTTTATCTTGTTGCTCCTATCTTGTATTTATCCTTTCAGTGATAAAGATTAGTTGAGTACAACTATATGCTGAATCCTTTGAGTCCTACTGAATCACCAAACCTGTGCATGGTCTTGAGGCCTCCTAACATTGAGAGAGAGAGAGAGAGAGAGAGAGAGAGAGAGAGAGAGAGAGAACCTAGATAGAGACAGAAAAAGAGACAAAAACAGAATGATAGAGGAAAAGTGGCAAAATCCCATATAATAAAAGGCTAATATGCAAATAGACCGAACAGCAGAATGACCAGTCTCTATGATGCACACTGACCACCAAGGGGCAGACACTCAATGTAGGAGCTGCCCCCTGGTGGTCAGTGCACTCCCACATGGGGAGCACCACTCAGCCAGAAGCTGGCCTCATGGCTGGCGAGTGCAATGACTCCATCCTCTGTGGCAGCACTAAGAATGTCCTACTGACAGCTCTGACCCACTTCCTGTGGGGAATGGGCCTAAGCCATCAGTCAGACATCCCCCAAGGGCTAATGGACTGCAAGAGGGTGCAGGCTGGGCTGAGGAATGCTCCCCCCCTCCCGAGTGCATACATTTCATGCACCAAGCCTCTACAGTTAACATAAGAAGCATCTGATAGAAGGGTATTATTATTGTGCAACTTTACTGTAAATCTGAAATTATTTCAAAACTATTTAAAAATAGAAAATGAAACCAAATCTATATCCTATGTGAACTCATTTGTCATCTAAGTAAAAATCTAGGCCCTCTCAGTGAATAGACATGGGAAATACATGCAAGCACACACTCACACACAGAATTCCCTTTCTCGGTCTTATCTAAAGTCGTGAGAACATGCTCTGGACAGCATCGCTCAATGGTTAGAGTGTTGGCCCACGCAGCAAAAGGTCTCGAGTTCAATTCCCAGTCAAGGGCACATACGTGGATTGCAGGATTTTAAAATATATATATTTTTATTGATTTCAGAGAAGAAGGGAGAGGAAGAGATAGAAACATCAATGATGAGAGAGATCCACAGATTGGCTGCTTCCTGCTCACCCCACACTGGGGATTGAACCCATAACCCAGGCATGTGCCCTGACCAAGTATCGAACTAGTGACCTCCTAGCTCATAGGTCTATGTTCAACCACTGAGCAACACCAGCCTGGCTGGATTTCAGGTTTAATCCCTGGCCCTGGTCTCTCACATCAAGGTTACTCTCTCTCTCTTTTCCTCCCTCCCTCTCTTCCACTCTCTCTAAAAAAAATCAATGGAGGAGCCTGAACCAGTTTGGCTCAGTGGATAGAATGTCGACCTGTGAACTGAAAGATCCCAGGTTCAATTCCAGTCAAGGGCATGGTACCTTGGTTGCGGGCTCAATGCCCAGGAGGCAGCCTATCCACCATGATTCTTTCTCATCATGGATGTTTCTCTCTCTCTCTCTCTCTCTCTCTCTCTCTCTCTCTCTCTCT
>JAAGEH010000137.1:1704215-1730513 GCA_011751065.1 Lasiurus cinereus | reverse complement strand
TTTCTCTTCTTCCTCTCTGAAATCAATAAAAACATATAAAAAATCAATGGAGGAAATATCCTCAGGTGAGGATTAACAAAAACTAAAATAAAATAAAACCAGCCCGACCAGTATGACTCAGTGGTTGAGCATTGACCTATGAATCAGGAGGTCACAGCTGGTTACTGGTCAGGGCCAATGTCTGGGTTACAGGCTCAATCCCCAGTACAGGTGTGTGCAGGAGACAATGATCAATGAAGTTTTTTTTCTAAAATATATTTTATTGATTTTTCACAGAGAGGAAGGGAGAGAGATAGAGAGTTAGAAACATCTATGAGAGAGAGACATCGATCAGTTGCCTTCTGCACACCTCCTACAGGGGATGTGCCCGCAACCAAGGTACATGCCCTTGACCGGAATTGAACCTGGGACCTTTCAATGCACAGGCCAACACTCCATCCACTGAGCTAAACCAGTTAGAGCTGAAGTTTCTTAAAAAAAAAATATATATATATATATATGAATAATTATTGATTTCAGAGAGTAAGGGAGAGGGAGAGAGAGATAGAAAAATCAATAATGAGAGTGAATCATTGACCGGCTGCCTCCTGCACACCCTCTACTGGGGATTAAGCCCGAAACTCAGGCATATACCCCTAACTGGAATTAAACCTGGGACCCTTCAGTCCACAGGCCAACGTTCTATCTACTGAGCCAAATCATCTAGGGCTCATCACTGAAGTTTCTATCTCTCTCTCCCTCTCTTTTTCTGAAATCAATAAAGACATATTTTTTAAAAAGTGTATGATTCAATGTTTTCTTAGAATATTCACAGAGTAATGGGAGCATCACCACAATTTTAGGACATTTTCATGATCCCCAAAAGAAACTCTGTACCCATTAACCGTCACTTTCTTCTACTCTCCAATTGTAGGTAAACACTTTTTATTTCTATACGTTTGCTTTTTCTGTACATATCATATAAAATCATACAACATGTGGTCTTTTGAGAATGGCTTCATTCTCTTGGCATAATGTTTTCAAATTTCATCTATGCTGTAGTATGTATCAGTACTTCATTCCTTTTTATTGCTGAATAATATTCCATTATATTCAATACTAGTGAACTGGTGCATGGATTCATGCACATTGAAAGAAAATTAATTAGAAGGTGGACAACAGGGTAGGACTGGGTGAGATGGGCTGGACACACTCTGCCGCAGTCCCTGCCAAGCATCTGGGGAGTGAGTGGGGTCCCTCCAGCAAATGGGGTCCCTTGGTTAGGCCTGCAGGGATCAGGCCAAAACTGGCTCTCCAACATCCCCTGAGGGGTCCTGGAGTGTGAGAAGGCACTTGCAAAGTTGTGTGGTACAGGGTGTGGAATGCAAATGCAAGTGTGCAGTCAGCCAGCTTCAGGGCCAACAGGGCCCCAGCAACAATGCAATCCACGGCCGAAGGTGGAATCATGTGGCCCCGGGAGGAATCGGGCTCCCTCCTCTCTGGTTTTGGGGTGTGTCACCTGAGAACCGCCGCTGCCGAGTCACTGCTCTGGGTAGCTCCTGGGCCGAGTATCTGCCCCTGGGTGGTCAGTGCGCATCATAGCTACCAGTGGGATGGACACTTAGCATATTAGCCTTTTATATATGTAGACCAGAGGCCTGGTCATGGCCTGGTGGAGTCCCTCGGATTGGCCTGTGGGAATTGGGCTGAAACTGGCTCTCTGACATCCCCTGAAGGGTCCCAGATTGCAAGAGGGTGCAAGCCAGGCCAAGTGACCCCACTGGTACATGATCAGGGCCAGGGAGGGACTGTGGGAGGGCTCCAGGGTGTGTCTGGCCCATCTGGCCCAATCCCAATCGGGGTCAATTGGGACTGGCTGGCCGGGGAGGGACTGTGGGAGGTGGGCAGGCTGGAGAGGGACCATGAGAGGGCTCCAGGGCATGCCCGGCCCATCTTATCCAGTCCCAGTTGCTGGACCCCAGCAGCATACTGTGTTGGGGGGGGAGGATAAGAACACATATGTAATAACTTTTTAAAAAATATATATTTTATTGATTTATTACAGAGAGGAAAGGAGAGGGATAGAGAGTTAGAAACATCGATGAGAGAGAAACATCGATCAGCCGCCTCCTGCACGCCTCCTACTGGGGATGTGCCCGCAACCAAGGCACATGCCCTTGACCGGAATCGAACCCGGGACCTTTCAGTCCGCAGGCTGACGCTCTATCCACTGAGCCAAACCGGTTTTGGCCATATGTAATATCTTAATCAATAAAGAAATGTAAAGGAAGAAAAAAATATAAAACCCAAGCTAGAATTGACAGATTGACATATGAAGATAAAAAACAACTTTGTTTGCTTAAATATATAACCTGTCTTTCCTTGTCTTTTAGGATCTTGAAACGTTTAAAAAACATTGTTTTCTTGATTTCAGATAGTGGAAGGGAGAGGGAGAGATAGAAACATCGATGAGAGAGAAACATTGATCAGCTCCCTCAGAAATGCCCTCTTTTGGGTTTTGAGCTTGAAACCTGGGCATGTGCCCTGACCATAACTGAACCAGTGACCTCCTGTTGCATGGGACAATGCTCAACCACTGAGGCACACCGGCCGGGCTAACCTTGACACTCCTGAAGAATATTGGTTGAATACTTTGTAGGATGTCCCTCCGTTGGGGGAAGAATACTATGAAAGTGAAGTGTCCTTCTCATTGCATCACATCAGAGGGTACATAAGAGCCATGTCTTATTACTAGTGATGTTAACATTCATCTCTTGGTTAAGGTTGTCTGCCAGATTTCTCCATTGTGAAGTTGCTATTGCCCTTCCCCTGCTCTTGATATTAGAAGCAAGTCACTGAATCCAGGTCATATTCAAGAGGAGAAGAGGGGCATAGCCGGCGCATGGCTCAGTGGTTGAGCATCGACCTATGAACCAGGAGGTCATGGTTCGATTCCCGGTCAGAGCACATGCCAAGGTTGCGGCCTCGATCCCCAGGGTGTGCAGGAAGCAGCCGATTGATGATTCTTTCTCATCATTGATGTGTCTCTCTCCCTCTCCTTTCCTCTCTGAAATCAATAAAAATATTTAAAAAAAAAACCTGACCAGTTTGGCTCAGTGGATAGAGCATCGGCCTGTGGGACTGAAGGGTCCCAGGTTTGATTTTTCTGGTCAAGGGCATGTACCTTGGTTGTGGGCACATCCCCAGTAGGGGGTGTGCAGGAGGCAGCTGATCGATGTTTCTCTCTCATCGATGTTTCTAACTCTCTATCCCTCTCCCTTCCTCTCTGTAAAAAAATCAATAAAATATACTTTTACAAAATAAAAAAGAGAGTGGGAATTAAACCCAACTCTTAGAGGGAAGAGAACCAGACACAGGCATACCTTGTTTTATTGTACTTCACTTTGTTGCATTATTTATTTATTTTTTTACAAATTCAAGGCAAGACCCTCTCCCAGTAGAAAGATTATGACTTTCTTTATTGCACTGGTCTGAAACCAACCCTGTAACATCTCTGAGGTATGCCTGTATTTAATAAATATTTTTTAAAATATATTTTATTGATTTTTCACAGAGAGGAAGGGAGAGGGATAGAAAGTCAGAAACACCGATGAGAGAGACATCGATCAGCTGCCTCCTGCACTCCCCCCACTGGAGATGTGCCCGCAAGCAAGGTACATGCCCCCGCCGGAATCGAACCCAGGACCTTTCAGTCCGCAGGCCGACGCTCTATCCACTGAGCCAAACTGGTCTCGGCTTTAATAAATATTTTAGAGGCGCTACTTTAAGGCTGGGCAACTAGTGTGTTCCCCTTCAAGTCTTATCCACAAATTTTAGCGTTTAGGAGATTAGATCTGCAACAATTATTACTGTGGTATGTGAATGGCAATTTTCTATTTCCCTCATTCCTTCTATATTTAGCATTTGGAAGTCTTACATAAGAAAGAGTTGTCCCATCTCCAACATTTATTTATTCAATCATATCCCTTATTTATACATCATGAAATCAGGGCTATTTATTTTCTCTTTGGACTATAATCCAATACTCTCATTTTTTGTTGTTGCTCACGTTGTTCTAGCTTTAGCCATTGGGAACTCTTTCAAGTTAACTCCTATAGCCTTATGAATGACATGCTCCCATCTTTTTTGAGTGTGTACTTACTTCCTGGCACTACACAATGTTCCAGGCTCATATTGTATTTTCCTACCCTGGCCTTCAAATCAGCCATTTCTCCAAGAAGGCCCGATTCCTTTCATTAGGTAATAGCATTTAGAAACCAGGATCTGGGTACTGAGATGTGCTTGTTGTTTCTGTGTTCACACAATGTCTAGGCCGTCCCAGTGAACAGACTAGAAGTGTCAGAGACCAAGAAGGTATGACAGCTAAATGCAATATGGTATTTGTGGTAGGGAGCTTCTAAGATGACTCTCACCGACCCCTGCCTAATATTCATTGTCTTCTATAATCTCCTCCCCTTGGGTCATTTGATTCCAACCAACAGAATGCTTGAGCATCAAGGGGATGTCACTGCCATGATTAGATTTCATGAGATTGTGCCTTGTTTTGCTCACTCTCACTAGCTGGCTTTGACGAAGCAAGTTACCATGCTGTAAGCTGGCTCTTGGAAGAAAAGGCACACGTGGCAAGGACTGAGGGTACCTCAGGATGACAGCCAGCAAGGTGCTGAGGCTCACAGTTCAACAGACTGGAGATAACGGAATCCTGCCATACACTGTGGTAGCTCCGAAAAGATCCTTCCCCAGTCTGACGTTCGGATGAGTCCTTAATCCTACCCAACATCTTCCTTGATTGGACCTTGGTCAGAGCCACTTGAGTAAAGGATAGAGCTAAGCCAGTCTGGATCCTGACCCACAAAAACTGGGAGTTAATGAATGCATGTTTTTTAGCCACTAATATTGTGGTAATCTATTCCACAGAAAGAGATCACAAACACAATATCCTAACTTGGATCCATAAGAGAAAAAATACATGTGTGGGAAAAAAAACACAGTAACATCTAGATGAAGTCTTAAATTGAGTTTCTAGTACTGTACCAATGTTATTTCCTTCACATCAATAAATGTGCCATGTTTATGTAGGATGTTAACATTAGGGGGAGCTGAATGAGGGATATGGAAACTCCCTCTAATGTCTTTGCAACTCTTCCATAAATCTAAAATTATTTCAGAATACAAACTTTAAAGATAACACTTCTGCTAAAACCGGTTTGGCTCAGTGGATAGAACCTGTGGACTGAAGGGTCCCAGGTTCGATTCCGGTCAAGGGCATGTGCCTTGGTTGTGGGCACACCCCCAGAGGGGGGCGTGCAGGAGGCAGTTGATCAATGTTTCTAGCTCTCTTCCCTCTCCCTTCCTCTCTGTAAAAAAAAAATCAATAAAATATATTTAAACTTCTGGGCATTATGTCATTTTTATAAAGTGAATATACCCCTGGCCAGTGTGGCTCAATTGGTTGGGCATCGTGCCATGCACTGGGAGGCTGCTGGTTCGATTCCAGGTCAAGGGCACATGCCCTGGTTACGGGCTCAATCCCCAGTAGGGGGTGTGCAGGAGGTGGCCGGTAAATACTGTGCTCTCTCTCTCTCTCCCCCTGTCCATTCATCTCTCTCTCTAAAAATCAACACACTTCTTTAAAAAGATAAAATAAGTAGAGCAAATTTAAGGAGAAAAAGTAAAGGTATCGGAGTCACCAGTCTGGTAGTAGATTCAATAACCAGGCCTTAAGAGTCACAGTGTGATGATAGGCTAGAGCAGTGGTTCTCAACCTGTGGGTCTCAACCCATTTGGGTGGGGGTCGAACAACACTTTCACAGGGCTCGCCTAAGACCATTGGAAAACACAGATACGATTCATAACGGTTGCAAAATTACAATAATTTTATGGTTGGGGGTCACCACCACATGAGGAACTCTATTAAAGGGTCACAGCATTAGAAAGGTTGAGAACCACTGGGCTAGAGAGTAGTGTGCTCTGTCTTTTGGGGAAGACAAAGGACCAGATTGGGTTCTGGCGATCAGTTCTCTTCTGGGGGAGACACAGGACCTAACGCCTGTGCTGAGAGTCAGTCTGGCTGAGGAATTCCAGGAATATTTTTTCCTAGCCTTCAAGATGTGTCTGTTCACCTCTTTTTTTTAAAAAAAAATATATTTTATTGATTTTTTACAGAGAGGAAGGGGGAGGGAAGGTTAGAAACATTGATGCGAGAAACATCGATCAGCTGCCTCCTGCACGCCCCCTACTGGGAATGTGCCCGCAACCAAGGTACATGCCCTTGACCGGAATCGAACCTGGGACCTTTCAGTCTGCAGGCTGACGCTCTACCCACTGAGCAACACCGGTTTCGGCTGTTCACCTCTTTTTAGAAAATACCCCCAAAATGTCAACATCTGTTCCAAAATGGAATTTCTTGCCTGTTCCTGATTTTGATGCCTTGTCTTTGCCCTTTAACCCAGCTGGAATGCCTCTGCTCTCTGCCATCAGATAGCTTCACACTTCCTTATCAGTTTCAAAAGTGAACTGGCGAGAAAATCTTTGCCTCCTCTGCCCTCGGTGACATTTTTCAAACAAGAGCCCTCACTCACCTAACTGTACCGTTTTCTTCATCCACTTACCGATGGCATGTCTTCAGATAGGTAACATTCTATTCTTTCGTGTTTTTAAACATGAATGGAAGTCAGGGGGTAGGCAGAAGAAGAAGTAAATAAGAATCATCACTTTTATGCCCAGTCGATGTGGCTCAGTGGTTGAAGCGATGACCTATGAATCAGGAGGTCATGGTTCAATTCCCGTTTAGGGCACATGCCTGGGTTTTGGGATCGATCCCCAGTGTGGGGTGTACAAGAGGCAAATGATCAATGATTCTCTCTCATTATTGATGTTTCTTACCTCTCTCTCCCTCTTCCTTCCTCTCTGAAGTCAATGTATATAAAGAATCAGCACTTGCCCTGACCAGTTTGGCTCAGTGGATAGAGCGTCGGCCTACAGACTTAAGGCTCCCAGGTTCGATTCCATTCAAAGGCATGAACCTTGGTTGCAGGCACATCTCCAGTGGGGGTGTGTAGGAGACAGCTGATCGATGTTTCTGGCTATCTATCCCTCTCCCTTCTTCTGTAAAAAAAATCAATAAAATATATTTTTAAAAAATCAATACTTTCACCCAACTGGTGTGGCTTAGTGGTTGAGTGTCGACCTATGAACCAGGAGGTCAGGGTTTGATTCCCGGTCAGGGGACATACTTGGGTTGCGGGCTCGATCTCCAGTAGGGGGTGTGCAGGAGGCAGCCAATCAACGATTCTCTCTCATCACTGATGTTTCTATCTCTATCTCCCTCTCTGAAGTCAATAAAAATATATTTTAAAAAAGGAATCTGCACTTTCTCGAATATTCCTTAGAATAAATTAAGTGAAGCTCTTAACAACAGTTAAGGAATGTCTGACAGGTAGCTATGGATCGACTGTTTTTGTTTGCAGGTTGTTTTCCTCCAGCCTTTATTTCTCATTAAATTCCTTCATCTATTTCTCTTACATCGATTTCTTCCAAGAACCTTCCTTCCTCCTGGCCTGCATGAGCCATGCTCACTGCACAGTCAAAAGCAAGGACAGGAGACTCTTTGCCAAAGTTAAAAGCGCATCAAACACGCCTAGCATTTATTAATCACAAACCTACAGACCCCTCAGTACACCATCCTTGGGACTTGGCCCCGATAATCCAAAGCTGACAATCTTGAATATACATCACAGGAGGGGTGAGGATGGGTGAGGAGTGTCTGTTGATAACTCTGAAATGGGGAAGAGTCCTCCAAATGGAGAACTGGGTAGAGGCCAGAGGTTGGGGTGATCAACTTCTGAGTAGGGGCGGGGGGTCAGTAAAAAATCAGATAAACAAAAGAAGGGTACAGGAGTTAACAGCCCTTCCCCCAAGCCTCCACCTAGGTTCGAGAAGCTTCTTTTTCTTGGCCTGGAGAAAGTCCCAGAAGGACCCCTTCCTTCATCCTGTTCCTCTCTATGCTGTGAAAGAAGTAATGGGTGCTGGTTCTGGGACTTGGACTCAGTATCCCCAACTCCTCATCACCTCCCCAAATTGCCCTTCAAGGAAGGAGGCCGGACTCTGCCCAATGGTAGGGGGTCTCTCACTTCTGAGCTAGGTCTGGAATGTCAACCCGTAAGATTTCCAAATCGATCCCCTTTCCCCAAGGGCAAGGTTCGGCTCTGAGCTGTTCTCTCTCGGTGAAGGCAGGGACCCCAAGTCCCCTCCTCCCTGCAGTGGAATGCTTGATGGGGATGCTGCCGAGGAGTAAGGGCTGGCTGTGACCTCCCCATGGTGGCCTGACCCTGCAGACGTCCCCACGCCTGCAATACTGGTGCCGGGCTGCCCCTCTACGGAAGGGGCACAGGCTGGCGCTTCCACTTGCTAGGCCCTCGCCTGGCTTCCCAGGGAAAGGGGTCGCCTTTCATCCTCCTTCTGTTCCTGGTCTTGGCAGGGCAGAGATCATGGTGAAGGGGGAGGGCTTAAACCCCAGGGTGGGGGCTCCATCATTTGGACTCCTCTTCCTTGCCAGGATGGAGTAGACTGGCCGCTATGAGAGAGGGGCGGGAACGGTATCCTGGGGCACCCTGATCCCCGCACCTGGCTAGGATACTCCCAGAGAACAGGGACAGACCTCATCCTGTCTCCTTCCCTCACCCGGGCGAGGGTGGGTCCCCCCCGGGGCAAAGGAGATGCTGGCATCTCCAGGAGACAGGCCCTGATGTCCTGGTGCAGGCTGGCTGGGCCTGGGGGAAAGGGGTGGGGCTTGCCTGATTCCTCCTCCTTGCCTGGTTGTAGGGGGGCCTCATCTCTTCCCCCAGAACACCTGGGCAGGGCAGTCTGATGGGAGGGGGAGGGAAAGGCGGGCCTCATCTCCACTGGTCCTCCTTTTCTGGGGGGCGGGGGGAAAACCCCAGAGGAGGGGTGAGGCCTGATCAGGACTCCTCCTCCATGCTGAAGCTGCTTCGGCGACTGCTGGCCTTGGAGACAGTGGGGGACACGGAAGAGAGCAGGGGGTCAGACGCAGCCCGCAATGGGGACAGGGCGCCCCCCGACAGTCCCCCCAACACCCCTTCCTCCTCCTCCATCAGAATGTCCGTTAGCCCCAGGTGGAAGGGGTCTCCCAGGTCCCCCAGGTGGTCGCTGGGAAAGTGCAGGTCCAGAAGAGAATCTGAGGGTGGCATGGGGGGCTGCTGATGGGGTGCGCCCGGGGCAGGGGCCGCGCCTGCATGAAACGTCGCTACGCCTGGCCTGCCCTCCTCCTCCACATCCAGCTGCTCTGGCTTGAGGCTGTCCGGGGCCGAAGTCGTGGCCAGGGAGATGAGCCCTGGGGTGGGAGGGACCGGCAGCCCATGGATCTGGGCCTGCAGCTCGAGCTCCTGCAAAAAGTCGGGGGCAGGGAGGGGGGCGGGATAAGATGGAGCTCGGAGCCCCTCAGAGGCAGAGGATATCACAGTGAGGAGGACGCATGGTCTGGGTTCACATTCAACCCGCTACCACTCGCTAGTTTGGGGAACTTTAGGCAACTTGCCTCCAATTTGAGCTTCAGCGTTCCAATCTGTAAAATGGGTATAACAGCCAAAACCGGTGTGGCTCAGTGGATAGAGCGTCGGCCTGGGGACTGAAGGGTCCCAGGTTCGATTCCGGTCAAGGGCATGTACATTGGTTGTGGGCACATCCCCAGTGGGGGGCGTGCAGGAGGCAGCTGATCGATGGCTCTCTCTCTCATTGATGTTTCTGGCTTTCTATCCCTTTCCCTTCCTCTCTGTAAAAATCAATAAAATATTTTTTAAAAATGGGTATAACAACGGGCCTTGCCTCATGGGGCTCTTGTGACGATTTAACTTAGTAAATAAAGGGAGACAAGGCTCTTGTCACAGTGCCTGGCACAATGCACGCTAGCCAATACCCATCGTTATTCTTCTTAATGTTATGAGTGCTGCTTATCGCCATCATCATCATCATCATCATCATCATCATCATCGGAGGCAGGAAGTCCTGGGATCTCCCAAGTATTCCAGGAGGGGGAACTGTGGCCTGTTCTTCCTCTGCCTCTGCTTGCAGGATGCCCCCTCCCCCCTGCCACCTCACCAGACCTGAATGCGGAGCTGCAGGCTGCGGTTGGCCTGCTCCAGGGATCGCTGCCGGCTCTCCAGGTCTTTGGAGCGCTGCTGCTCCTTCTGCAACTTGCGGATGTAATCCACGGAGGCTTTGAGGATGGTGCCCTTGTTCCAGCGCATCTCCCTGCGGGGGAGGGGAGGGACAGGAGCGAGAGCTGGGCACGGCGTCTCTGGGGATCTTGGATGGTGGCACCAGGTAGTTGGAGCACCCCCCCCACCCCATGCCTTGAACTTGAGGTGGGGGTGCCTCAAGGGGAAGCGATGCTCATCCCCTGCCCCGGAACCTTCCAAGCCCTGAAGTCCATCTCTGATCTGTCCCTGTACTGCTCCTCTCACCTCTGACCCGGATGCATCTCACTACAGCGGCTCTGGCTTCTCAGCGCTCAGAGGACACGGAAATCCATTCCTATCAGCCCCGCTCTGCTCTCCTCCGTGACCTCTCTTCCTCCCCGCCCCCCCCCGCCCCCTGGCACCTCCTGCCTCTCCCTCCTCCTCTGGCTGCTTCTTCAAACGGTTCTTGTTCGTTGAGGCCCGTTCTGTCCCCTTGGGCCTCCCCTCAAATTGTAACCCTCCCCCCCAACTCTCCGAGCTTCCTCCCATTCTTTATGCTTCTCCACAACATGCAGCAGAACTGCATGAACTTGACTGATTTCTCTTCTTTGCGGTCTAGCTGCCCCCACTAAATGACCAGCTCCGTGAGGTCAGGGGTTTTTGTCTGTTTCCTTGCCCCTGGCTGCCTCAGGGGCCTAGCTCGGTACCTGATCCAAAGCCGAAGCTCACTGTTCTCTGAATGAATACAGGAGGCACAAAACAAACAGGAAAGTAAGCGCCTCCGTCCTGCAGGGACCCGATGGGGCATGCGGACCCTAAGATCATGCACCTCAAATTGCAGGTGGAGACACGGTGAGGCGCTGACTCGGGGTGAAAAGAGATGAGTGGGAAGGGGCCAGAGGGGCAGAGCTGCTGGGTGCTTCCCACCCGGGGTACGCCCCCTTGGGAATGACTTTAGGAGAAAGCAGGGTCCCCCGCCCCATCTTCTTAGCGCCTGGGGCTTCCCAGCCCAGACTCACGGGTCACTGGACTTGGGGATGAGGGTGCCCAGCTCCTTGATCCTGTCGTTAATGTTGAAGCGCCTGCGACGTTCAACTTTGGGGGAGGGGGAGACAGAAGTGGGAAAGAGTCAGCAAGAGGCCAAGGAGGGAAGAGGAGGAATTGGGGACCAGGGCAGGCTGGGCAGCAGAGATGGCGGCAAGGGCAATGCGGCACTCACTTAGGTTGTGATTGTCCTTCTTCTGCCGCTCCTTCAGAAGGGCCTTGGCCTCTGTCTCTGGAAGAGAGTGGAGGGAGTTAGGCCGCTGGGCCTGGAAGAAGGAGGGCAGTGTGTGCCGCTGAGGCAGGCTTTGGTGGCCCATGCAGGGGAAATGACCTTTTCAACAATGCCACTCCAGCCCTAGCCGGTTTGGCTCAGTGGATAGGGCGTCAGCCTCTGGACTCAAGGGTCCCAGGTTTGATTCCGGTCAAGGGCATGGACCTTGGTTGCGGGCACATCCCCAGTAGGGCGTGTACAGGAGGCAACTGATTAATGTTTCTCTTTCTTCAATGTTTCTAACTTTCTATCCCTCCCCCTTCCTCTCTGTAAAAAATCAATAAAATATATTTTAAAATGCCACTCTGGCCGAAACCGGTTTGGCTCAGTGGATAGAGTGTCGGCCTGCTGACTGAAGGGTCCCAGGTTTGATTCCGGTCAAGGGCACATGCCTAGGTAGCGGGCTCAATCCCCAGTAGGGGGCGTGCACAAGGCAGTCGATCAATGATTCATTCTCATCAATGATGTTTCTATGTCTCTCTTTCTCTCTGAAATCAATAAAAATACGTTTTTCAAAAATGCCACTCTTGCCCTAGCCAGTGTGCTCAGTGGTTAGAGCGTGGGCCCAAGGGGCGTGGGTTTGATTCCCGGTTAAGAGCAAGTGCCTGCGTTGCAGGTTTGATCCCCGGCCCCAGTCAGGGTGCCTGCCGGAGGCAACCAATTAATGTGTCTCTTTCACATCAATGTTTCTCTCTCTTCCTCCCTTCCAGACACTCTCTTTAAAGATCAAGGGGAAAAGATCTCCCTAGGTGAGAATTAACAAAAAAACGCCACTTTTTCTTACTATTTTCCAAGATGGGAGGCGGTGGGGTGCGAGGAGCACCACGGGCCATGTGGATAAAGAGGGCAACGAGTTCCCATTTCTGTCTGCTGACCCCCTCCCTCAGAACCAGGCCCACCCCGCACCTGGCAGACATGGGGCTAAGCCTGGCCCTTACCGGAGATCTCCCGTTTGATGTTGGGCAGCTCAGCTGGGCAGGAGTTGCTGACAGTGATGGCAGGTGTCGCCACACCCTGACTACTGTACACATCAAGCAGATTCCCTGACACAGGCAGCTGCAGGCAGGCATGGCAGAGAGAGGATGATTGGCAACAGAGCCCAGGCTCAGTCCCGTCTGAGGACCAGGCTCCTGGCCCTCCACACATCCCCAAAGGCATGCCTCTTTCTTATTTAAGTATATTTTATTGATTTTTACAAAGAAGAAGGGAGAGGGAGAGAGAGAAACATCGATGGAAGAGAAACATCGATCAGTCGCCTCCTGCACACCTCGTACTGGGGATGTGCCTGCAACCAAGGTACGTGCCCTTGACCGGAATCGAACCTGGGACCTTTCAGTCCTCAGGCCAACGCTCTATCCACTGAGCCAAATCGGTTAGGGCAAAGACATGCCTCTTAATGCAAGGATTGGCTGACTCAGTACAGGAATCTTCTCTTTCCAGGGAATTTCACATGGTGACTCACTAAGGCTGGTGTGGTTCAGTGGCTGAGCGTCAACCACTGAACCAGGAGGTCACCATTCAATTTCCATTCATGCCCGGGTTGTGGGCTCCATCCTCAGTACGGGCCGTGAAGGAGGTAGCCAATCAATGATTCTCTCTCATCACTGATGTTTCTATATTTTCTCTCCCCCTCTTTTCCTCTCTGAAATCAATAAAAATCTATTTTTAAAAAGTATGAATAGCCAAAACCGGTGTGGCTCAGTGGATAGAGCGTCGGCCTACAGACTGAAAGGTCCCAGGTTTGATTCCGGTCAAGGGCATGTATCCTGGTTGTGGGCACATCCCCAGTGGGGGGCGTGCAGGAGGCGGCTGATCAATGTCTCTCTCTCGTTGATGTTTCTAACTCTCTGTCCCTCTCCCTTCCTCTCTGTAAAAAAATCAATGAAATATATCTTTTTTAAAGAAGTATGAATATTTAAAAAAATAAGGAAGGACAGGATCAAATGGATTTACCCTGCTTTGCTGGGGTAAAATGGATTTACCCTGCCGGCCTCTTCATCACGCCCCTGCACCCCCCCAAATCAATCCTCCATGAGCTCTGAACCCCTCTCCTGAACCCGGGGCTGGCTCTGAGCGAAGAAATGCTGCAAAACCACCCTTCTCATGTCGTTGTAGATTCTGATGGAACATTTCACTCCATCAGCCCCCCCAACCCCCGCCCCGTCCTGTCCCAGCACGACATTCCAATCCAGCATTCTTGAAACACTCCAACCCAATCTTCTCAGACCTTGGGAAATTGTCATGGCAACATTCCACCCCAAATCTGGCCTTCTGGAGAGTTCCAGCCCAATCTCCAGTCTTTGGCTGGGACTGAGTTGCAACACCTTACATACATAGTCTCCAGCTGACTCCAGTATCTTTTTGCACAGTCTGACCTCCCAGGATTTCCTGTCCGACTGCACCAGTAGCTACTGCTTTTATGTCCGCCTACGTGGTTTTCTCCCCCACTTTGCGCTCCCCTGGATACTCCCTAGGGCGCCATCCTAATCTGTCAGCAATTAGTCCCATCTCTCGATACGATTTCATCTCTTGCAACCCGCACCCATCTGCTGGATCCATCTCACAGAAGACTGCAATCTCTAGCGGTATCCACATCAACACCAAGTTCTAATAAACTGGTCTAGTTTTTATCTATGCTTCTACCCGCTTGGAAGGTCGCAAAGAAATGAAACAACAGCCCCTCGGTACACCCTGAAACAAGTTACGGGGCTCTGGAATGTTTGAGAAGCAGAGTGTTACAATGTTTTGGTATGTTTGTTACTTTAGAAAGCCCCAGCCTCTTGACATGGTTCACTGCAGGAGACATAGTACCTGGAATATCACTTCAAGGTCCAGCCATGCCAAGTCTTGAGACTTTGGATGGGTTCAGTCTCTTGGTACATTTAAAAGGCTCAAGGACCCCCCTATCTTGCCCTGGCTGGCGTGGCTCAGCTGTTAGGGGGCCCCCCACACTCAAGGGTCACGGATTCGATTCCTAGTCAAGGGCACAGACCTAGGTTGCAGGTTCCATTCCCAGCCTGGTTAGGGTGTGTGCAAGAGGCAACAAGTTGATTTTTTTTCTCTCTCTCCTCTGTCTGTCCCCCCTCCCCCCGCTCTGTCCCTCCCTTCCTGTATGTATCAAAATCTACAAGGCTGCCCTGGATGGTGTGTTTAAAAAAGAGGTTAGAGCATCAGTCCAGGCACCAAGGGTTGGGGGTTCGGTCCCTGCCCCAGTTGGGTGGGTGCAGAGGCAACCAATTGATGTGTCTCTCTCACATCGATGTTTCTCTCTCTCTTTCTCTCCCTCCCACTGTTTACAAAAAGGAAATCTACAAGGTCTACCTTTCCATGCAATCCAGCTAAAGGTCTCGGGGCATTGCTATGCCCCGTTATCATCACACAGTCTCCTTCTCTATCTTAATACGATCCAAGGTGACGGTCATGATCTCTTATACCCATAGCCAATCCTGATGTAGTGTCAGTGACACAAGGATGTGCTAAGTTTTTTTTTTCTTTTTAAAGCTATATGTTTTTTTATTTTTATAGATTTCAGAGAGGAGAGGAGAGGGAGAGAAGCTGGAAACATCAATGATGACAAGGAATCATTGATTGGCTGCCTCTTGCACGACCCCCCACTGGGGATTGAGCCCGCAACCCGGGCCTGTGCCCTTGACCGGAATCGAATCCGGGACCCTTCAGTCCGCAGGCCAACGCTCTATCCACTGAGCCACATCAGCTAGGGCTGCGCTAAGTTGTGAAACCAAGTTCCCATCTCGGGGGGCCTTACCGTGCTGGGGAGCTGCAGGCCCGCAGTGCCCCCGGGCAGATAGCTGAGCATCTCATCGTTGTAACTGGACTCCAGGCTGATGATCTCGTCAATGACATCATCAATCTGGGGACAGAAGGAAACATGGAGGAGGAAGAGCAGAAGTTGGAGGGGGGGGGACCGTGGGAGGGTGGTCTGCGGCCACCTACCTCCTTCTCTGAGCTGGAGCCGATGGTGAGTAGTGCCATGGGGCTGTTGGGGGCGCTGCCTGTAGGGCCAGCAGCATGGGCGGCCTCAGGGGCAGGGAGCGGCTGGGCACTCGCAGCCCCCGGGGGTGGGGTGAGGGCCTGGGAAGCCAGCTTGGGCCCAAGGGTGGTGGACAGGTACTGCTTGACCTGCTGCCGGCGTGCCTGCTGCAGGTGGTAGCGTGTGGGGTTCTCTAGATGGGTCTGCACCTGGGGGACAAGGGGAAGGAGGGACAGGAGGGAACAAGGGACAACAGGACTCAGAGAGGTACCTCTGGGCAAACCGGGCCCAGCATCTGAGACACCCCCCCCCCCGCAAAAAAATACTGGCAAATCTCTCCCAGCACCCAAATTCTCTTTCTTGGACACCCCTCAGGGCCACTAGGATCCATCCAGGGATGGTCGAATCCCTCAGGTTCTGGAGGCCCCTCTGTCACAGTCCCCAAGACTCCACCCTGGTCTCTGACCCCCCAGGAACTACATATTGCTCCCCAAGACATCCGAAAGCCACAGAAACGCCTAAGGCACCACAGACATAGGCAGCTCTTCCTCCGAAGCCACGCCACAGACCCTAGGGCCCACGGGGGGGGGGGGGCACTCGAGACCTTCCAGGATCCGCCAAGACATCCTAAGAGCCCCTCACCAGGCCACCAGAGAAATCTCAGAAAGTCTACGCGCAACGGGCCTCACAGCAACTACAGGCCTTCCTGGGGGCTCCGGGGCCTCCGCTAACAGCCACCAGCACCACTCCCCGGGGACTCTGGACCTTACCTTGAGCACCTCCCGGGGCACCTGAGCAGGGGGAGGACGGCCCAATGTGTGGCCCCCCGTGGAGACACCAACCACAGAGATGGCTGGAGAGGCAGGTGCCGGACTGGGGAAGGGAGAGGCTGCGGCCTGTTCCCGACGCTCACGCCTCTCCTGCTCCTGGGCTTGCGCCCGCATGAGCTGCTGCCGGAGCAGGACCCGCGACGAAGAAGAAGAGGACATGGCAGGGGTCCGGGAGCCCCCTGCAGAAGATGATGCAGACAGTGTAGCGGGGGTGGCTGGTGTGGCCTGCAGTGATATTGGGAGGCTGTGGAATGGGAAATACGGGGCCACAGGTGAGCTAAGAGTCTCGTCCCGAGCCTAACGTGATGGAGACATCACGGGAGCCAGGCTGGGGAGCAGCCCTCGGGGGGTCAGTGGGTGGTGGCAGGGGCAGGGGGGGGGCCTTTAGCCTTCATTCCTCGCGGGGAGGTCTCAGGTGGGGTCTGTTCCGGTACTGTTCAGAGATGCTTTCTCCTATTTGAGGGAGGCTGCGGCAGGAGCCACAGAAGGCTCCTGAGCTCAGCGTGAGGCCGAGGATGCTCCCTCAGCTCCTGAGGGTGGGCCTCGAGCCCCAGGACCATCGCAGAACCTTCTCCCCCCCCCCTGCCTGGGCCTCTAGTCCCAGGAGCTCCTCCGTCTTGAAAATCTCAGAAATTTCACAATCCTCTCTTCCTGCCCCTCTTCCAGGTCCCCTCCCCGCTCCTCGAGCCCAAGCCCATGACTCAGCACATTTAGACTTCCCCAGCTTGGGCACAGAAGAGACCAGCGGGGGTGCCTCCAGGCCTGGGGGCGGGGGGAGGTGGGGGAGTGGGGGCAGGGGGAGCAGGGGTGCTGGGTCCGGCTGGGCCTCTGTGGGCACCGGGCTAGAGCAAGCCACACCCAGTCTCGGGGCACCCGACGGATGCTGCGGCCATGTCTGCGAATGAATGGGTGTGCAGGTGGGGCTGGGGAAGGCAGCTGAGGTCTAGTCCGAGACCCGAGAGTCCTCGCTTGGCTACCTGCTCGGCAGAACACGCTTTTCCTGGCCCCTGAGTTGACTGACTGGCAAACCCCAAGTGGCGGCGAGAGAGAAGGGGGCGGGCCGGCAGTGAGGGCCACTGCCCCCCCCCCCCAGAGGGAACGGAGGGCCCCGAGGCATGGAGAGGAGACATTACCTGGAGTGGAGTGACAGGGGCTGGCTTTTCAGCTCGTAAAAGCTGTCCGGATCGAGGACGTTTTCTAACTCGATGTCAGCAACAATCCCGGATTCCGGAAGCAGGGAGTTGAGGCTGAAGGTGAGGGTGAGGTAGGGGTGGTGGTCAGTTACTGTATGGAGACCTCAATCCCCTCCAAGAAACAGCCAGAGAAAGAGAAAGAGAGAGGGGGGAGATAAGGAAAACAGTGTATCTCTTAACATTCAGCCACTCCCCTGGGTAGCACCACCAGAAATTCCCACGCCCTCTCCTCCTCCTCCTCCTCCTCCTCCTCCTCCCCAATTATCTTTTGCTGTGTTACCCACAGTCCCTTAGGATTCGAAACAATAAGAGTGCCTGGATCCCAACAGCGTGCTCTACCACTCACGTGTTCCCACAAACCTGGGTTGGAGGAAAAAATGGGAAGGAAGAATTTGGGAAGGCCAGATTCACTTGGGGGGGAGGGGGTGGCCTCCTGACTTTGCATTCAGAGCTCTCCCAGCGCCCCCTCCCCCGAGACCCCCTACTGTTTCTCAGGCTGCTGAATGTGAGCCCACGTTGTCCACACACATGGGGCACCCCCTCCGTATAACAGCCCATTGTGACACCGACCGAATGCATCACAAAGAGAACCGGGGTCAATGATTCATTTTGGAGAAGGAGCCGCCACTTTGCAAACGAGTTGCCCCCCCTCCCCAGCCAGGGCTCACGGGATGCCAACCCATGCCCAGCTACAAAATGGAAACATCAAAGGCTGCCCTGGCAGCAAAACGCTCTGGGTTTACAAGGGGGAGCGTTGGGGTGGCAGATGCACTTGATGGGAGCTTGCTTTTCTTGGCCAGAGGAGCCGGCCCCCCACTCTCCAGTGTTTTGGGAAGAGATCAAAAGGCACACGCCTCCCATACCAACACCCACGGCCACACAAGTCATCTACCCCCTTCCCTTTCAGCTACTGTGAGGATCTACGCGGTTCTAAAGGCATCAGAAGATCCGCAGACTCCTGCTCAGGTCTCCGTGCGGGGCCTAAGACCCTACTCTGCAGGGGACCTAACCATGCATGCAGATGGACATGTGTCCTTGGATGTAGCCAAAGGTTCCGAATTCTGAGATGGTGGCTGACTTCACTTGGCAAGAATTTTCTCCCCTCCCCAAAGATCTGTCTTCCTTCCTTTCCTCACCCTCAGCCGGGGCCCTAAAACCACCCAGGAAGTTGGGAAGAGGAAGCTCCAGGATGTGCAGAGCTCAGCACAATTCCAGGCAGAAAGTAGCCCAAGCCCCTCTCCCATGCTTACACGCCCCCCACCCCCGCCCGTTGCACAGAACTTGAAAGAAAGGGGGGGCTGGGGCTTCCAAGGCCGATGATGAGAGGACCCACCCAGATAGGGATGGTGCAATGGGTGCTCATTTCAGCTCTGGTGACAGATTCACGATTCTCCCCAGGGTCTGAGAGATGAGGAGGGTGAGATCAAAAGAACGTGTGTGTGTGTGTGTGTGTGTGTGTGTGTGTGTGTGTGGAGTGAGCAGAGGTTGGCTTGCTAAGAGGAGAGAGCAAGTGGCCATAGGACCAAGACCCTCCTCTGGGTTCCCAAATAAAAAGTCTGAAGCCTTCCTCACTGAGCTCAGAGGTAGCACCGTCTCCATCACCTCTGGCTGCCTGTCTCCCATTCAAGCCCCAATGGAGGGCGGTGGGGGCTTCACCCTCCTTGGGATCGGATCCAGTTGGGTGGATGGTAAGGAGTGAAGAGGTGATTCTGGTCAAGTCTTGACGAATGTTGCTTCTCTGGCTCACACACACTCCCAAGGCTGGTCTCACGCAGCATTATCTGAGACACCCCCCCAACCCTCCCAGACTCCTATTATCCCCAAACACAGCCTCCAGCAACCAGCCATGGAGAATCACCAAGCTCCCAAGGTAGCACCTCTGTCCCCCAGAAACCCTTGTCTGACACTGAGCTGAAAGTCCTAAAATCAGTGCCTCCCGTACACAGTGCCCCCTCAACTTCATCCCCCTCAGGCCCGAATCAAGGACCCCAAATCCAGCCTCTGAGAGCCTCCGTCGCCCAAGTTCAGCTACCCTCGACCTGTTTCTGGACACATCCGAGTAAATGCCACTAGAGACTCAGTCAATCGCCCCTCTCCAAATCTGAATCAGGCTCCCCTTAATGCACTTCCAGGACTCTTTGGAAGCGTCAATCCAAACAGGCTACCGCCGGATTCCTTAGGACCCCCCCACCCCAAGACGGGCGCCCCGACGTCCTCCAACCCTAGGCCGAGGCCCTCCAATCCCAGTCCGGGGCCCCTACTGCACCCAAATCAGCCTCCCGGGAACCCCAGGCAGCACTCCTGGCCCCAAGCGGCCCCGCACCTGAGCAGCTGGGCTGAGTCGGCCGGCCTGCGCTCCTCCAACAGCACGAACACGGCTCGAGGGCCCTCCGCGCCGGCCTCTACGCCGCCGTCCCGAGCTGGCTCGGCCACATGAGACATGACGCCCGCCCCGGGCGAGCCCTGCCAGGCCGGTCGGGCTTCAGCCCGGTCCCCCTAACAAAATAAGAGTCCCCCTCCCCCTGCTCGCCACCGCCTCCTCCGCTAAGCCATGGAGCGAGCTCTGCGCGGGCGGGCGACGTCGGGGAGATGGGCTGGGCTGTGAGTCATCCCCCGCCCTGAACGGACCAACACCACCCCCCCCAACCTCAGAACCTAACCCCGGACGACCGCCCTCCTCCCCCTCGTCCTTTTCCCCCTCCTCCCTGAGCTGGGGAAACTCCACAGGAAGTGAGCGCAAGTAAGATGGACAGCTCTCCCGGCTCCGCCCTCTGTGCAAGGCGGCCAATCATCACGGGCTGCTGCAAGAGCCCGCCCTAAACCCCGCCCCTGAGGCGAAGGGAAAACGCGATTGGCCGGCTCTCATTCAGAGAAGGGAGCCGAGGCCGCGCCCTCAGAGATAGAAGCCAATCAGCGAGAGGTAATTAATGGAGCCACGCCCTCTCTCCTGAAACTATCCCTCGGTTGGCCAATAAGCCGCTCCTGGGGCTTTCTGCGCCTGCGCACGGATGGCCAGTAGGTGCCCAGATTTTCAGGCCACATTTCTAGCTGCAGAACTGCGCCCCCTGTAGGCCAAATATGCCTAACAAACATCGGCTTCCTAGAGTCTAGGACCTAGACCTCGCTTTAACCACCATCTAGCCAAAACCACAATAACTACTCGGCCTAGGCAGCTACACACCCTGGCGATCTGCACCAGAAACCCCGCCCTTTCAGTACACACAGTCCAGACGCTCAGCTCATCTTCCTGTGAATGCTCCGCCTACTCTATGGCACTGGAGCAGTTGTTGTACCAGGTCGTTGGGCTACACAATAGGTGCTTAATAAATCCTTGACAGATGGGTGAATGAGTGGAAGGGTGGAAATTCGATCAGATCCTTTCGGGGAATGACTACTGGAATCGAAAGACCAGGATTTGGATATGGCAAGGGACTTCCCCTCTCTGAGCCACCGCTTTCCTGACCTATTAAATTGGAGTCATAGTAACTGTCTGGCAGGGTTGTTATAAGGATTAGAGAGAATTTATGTAAAGTACTAGCAGGTTGTTTGGCATACAATAGGCTCTCCAGAAAATAATTGATTCATTCGATTGTGCACTGATTCAACAAACATTTATTCAGCTCCTTTGTGTGCCAGATATAGGCAAGCCAGCTTGCACACAGCGAAGGGTTCCACCCATACCTTCAGGTGCACAGTCAGCTCTCTTGATCTACAACCTTCCCTTCCTTCTTTCCAATATGCCAAGATCCTCCCCTCAGCTGGGCCTCTGGGAACTTCACTGAGCTCCTACTTGTCTTGCACCTTTTGGTATTGGCACCCTTACATGCCCAGTTGCCTTGGTCAACATGAACATCCCTTCAGGCTCACACAAAATTATTATCCACATAATAAAGACAATTCCTCCATAAATAAACTTTTGAAAAATCAATACATTACCAATAAAAATTCCAAAATGCACGAGGGTTTCTTATCCTCTGCATCTTCACCAACACAACCCTTGTGTAGTGCTGGTGGGAATGCAGACTGGTGCGGCCATCCACTGTGGAGAACAGTGTGGAGTTTCCTCAAAAAACTAAAAATGGAACTCCCATTTGACCCAGCAATCCCACTTCTAGGAATATATCCCAAGAAACACCAATCAGAAAGGATATATGCACCCCTATGTTCATAGCAGCACAATTCACCATGGCTAAGATTTGGAAACAGCCTAGGTGCCCATTAGCAGATCAGTGGATTAAAAAACTGTGGTACATCTACACCATGGAATACTACACTTCTGTAAAAAAAAAAAAAAAGGAATTCTTACCATTTGCAACAGCATGGATGGAACTTGACAGCATTATGCTAAGTAAAATAAGCCAGTCAGAGAATGATAAATACCATATGATCTCATTCATTTGTGGAATATAATAACATAAACTCATAAACTGAGAAACCAAAACAGAACCAGAGTCAGAGAAGCATAGATCAGACCATCCAACCTCAGAAGGTAGGGGAGGATGGGGGTAAGGAGGAGGGGAAGAGATCAACCAAAGGAATTGTAGGAGAGAAACCAAGATGGCAACATAGGTGAATACCTAAACTGCTGCCTCACATAACAATTTCAAAACTACAACTAAAAGACAGAAAGGACATCATCCAGAACCACAGGAAAGCTGGCTGAGTGGAAATTCTACAACTAGAAAGAAAGAGAGGGGCTCACGGAGACTCAGAGGAGCTGCAAAAAGCTGAGGTATGGAGGCACGCACATGGAGAGGATGGGTGGCAGAGTGCCTGACTGGCTTCCCTGGCAGGAGGGAGATGGAAACTCCCAACTGCACTGAACCCCAGTTCTGGGCAAGACTCATATGGGGTGAGGGGGAGTCTGGACTGTCAGGGAAAGGGAGGAGTGCACAGAAATTCAGGGGAGCTGCAGAAGGCAGAGGTCTGGAGGCACACATGCGAGTGCACGCAGAGAGGACTGACTGCTGATTGTGTCACTGGATTTCTATAGCGGGAGGAAAATGGAACCTCCTCACTGTACTGAACCCCAGCTTCGGGTGCAACCCTGGGAACCCAGACTCATACGGGTCCGTAGAGCACACGGAAACTCAGGAAAGGTGGAGGTCTTGGCCAAAACCGGTTTGGCTCAGTGGATAGATCGTCGGCCTGAGAACTGAAGGGTCCTGGGTTTGATTCCAGTCAAGGGCATGTTCCTTGGTTGTGGGCACATCCCCAGTGGGGGGTGTGCAGGAGGCAGCTTATCGATATTTCTCTCTCATCGATGTTTCTAACTCTCTATCTCTCTCCCTTCCTCTCTGTAAGAAATCAATAAAATAAAATAAAAAAAGAAAGGTGGGGGTCTGGAGGTGCATGTGTGAGTGTGTGCAGAGAGGGCTACAGCAATTACAAAGGAACACTGAGACCCAGGAGCCATGTAGGGGAGAGCTCATGGGAAGCCAAGGCTGTCTGCTCAGCCCTGAGACTCCACCCCATCCAAGCTAAGTACAGAGGCTTTTGCAATTTTGCAAGTTTTGTCTCATAAGGCTGACTCCAGCACAGAAGTTTTTCCGGTGTAGACACAGATGATTCTCACAGCCAATTTGCCTGGAGGTCATTTCCCCCCAGTGATACCAACAACAATCAAGCCTTAACTACAACAAGGCTGTACACACAGTCCACAAAGGGGTGCACCAAGAGTGTTTACCTCAGGTAACTGGGGAGGTGGAGCTACTGGGCCATATAGGACATCTAGTACACAAAGCTACTCTACCAACTCAGGAAAGCAGTGAAAGTGTGGAGACAAAGAATCAGATCACAAACGAAAGAAATGGAGGAAAACAAATGACTGGATATAGAGTTCAAAACGATGGTTATAAGGTTTTTCAAGAATTTCCAAGAAAAAATGGATCAATTTAGTGAGACCCTCCAGGATTTGAAAAAGGACCAACTAGAAATTAAGCATACACTGACTGAAATAAAAAATATTATACAGAGACTTAGCAGCAGACTAGAGGGACGCAAGAATCAAGTCAAAGATTTGAAATACAAAGAAGCAAAAAACACTCCACTGGAAAAGCAAAAAGAAAAAGAATCCAAAAATTTGAAGATAGTGTCAGGAGCCTCTGGGACAACTTCAAGCATACCAACATCAGAATTATGGGGGTGCTAGAAGAAGAGAGAGAGCAAGGTACTGAAAACCTATTTGAAGAAATAATGACTGAAAACTTCCCCCACCTGGTGAAAGAAATAGACTTACAAGTCCAGGAAGTGCACCAGACCCCAAAGAAAAGGAATCCAAAGAAGACCACACCAATACACATTATAATCAAAATACCAAGAGCAAAAGACAAAGGGAGAATATTAAAAGCAGCAAGAGAAAAACAGTTAATTTCCTACAAGGGAGCACCCATACGATTCTCAGCTGATTTCTCAACACAAACTATGAAGGCCAGATGGAAGTCGGAAGAAATATTCAAAGTGATGAATAGCAAGAACCTACAACCAAGATTAATCTACCCAGCAAAGCTATCATTCAGAATTGAAGGGCAGATAGAGAGCTTCACAGATAAGAAAAAACTAAAGGAGTTCATTAACACCAAACCAGTATTATATGAAAGGTACTCTTTAAGAAGAGGAGGAAGCAGAAAAAGGTAAAGATAAAAATGATGAACAACAAATACATATCTATCAACAAGTGAATCTAAAAATCAAGTGAATAAAAAATCTGATGAACAGAATAAACTGGTGAATATAATAGAATCAGGGGCATAGAAAGGGAGTGGACTGACAATTCTCAGTGGGAAAGAGGTGAGGGGGGTGCGGGAAGAGACCGCACAAAAACCGTACACCTATGGATGAGGACAATGGGGGGGAAGGTAAGGGTAGAGGGTGCAGTGGGAACCACGTGGAGGAGAGCTATGGGGGGGGGGAGAGGAACAAGTGTAATAATCTGAATAATAAAGATTTATTACATTTAAGAAAATAGCCAAAACCTGTTTGGCTCAGTGGATAGAGTGTTGGCCTGAGGACTGAAAGGTCCCAGGTTCGATTCTGGCCAAGGGCATGTACCTTGGTTGTGGGCACATCCCCAGTGGGGGATGTGCAGGAGGCAGCTGATCGATGTCTCTCTCTCATCGATGTTTCTGGCTTTCTAGCTCTTTCCCTTCCTCTCTGTGAAAAATCAATAAAATATATTTTAAAACAACAACAAAGGAAGTGTATGCAAGCATATAAGTTTATCCAATGGACACAGACACCAGGGGCGGGGGTGAGGGCATGAGTCGGGGAGTTGGGGGGCAATAAGGGGGATAAGAGCACATATGTAATACCCTAATCAATAAAGAAAAAAATTCAAAACTGGAACTTGTAGCCCAGCTAATGTGGCTCAGTGGTTGAGCATCCACCCATGAACCAAGAGGTCATGGTTGGATGACCAGTCAGGGCACATGCCAAGGTTGTGGGCTCAGTCCCTAGTAGGAGGTGTGCAGGAAGCAGCCGATCAATAATCCTCTCTTGCCCTAGCTCGTTTTGCTCACTGGATAGAGTGTGGGCCTGAGGACTGAAGAGTCCCAGGTTCGATTCTGGTCAAGGGCATGTACCTTGGTTGAGGGCTTGATCCGCAATAGAGGGCATGTAGGAGGCAGCCAATCAATGATTCTGTCATCACTGATGTTTCTATCTCTCTCTCTCCCTCTCCCTTCCTCTCTGAAATCAATAAAAAAATAATAAAAAGACTTGTGGCAAAGTGGGAGGGAAAATTACAGCGTTAGATCCACAGGATAATTATCCTATAACACACACCTCAGTCCTATAAACATGAGCTTCATATACACATCCACAATGTTGCCATAAGTGCTTCCCCCATCACATATCCTGCACAACAAACCTATCCTCCATTTCTCTCAGCCCCTCTCTCTTAAATGCTCACAACTCTTTAAAAAATATATTTTATTGATGTTTTATAGATAGGAAGGGAGAGGAATAGAGAGTTAAAAACATCAATGAGAGAGAGACATCAGTCAGCTGCCTCCTGCACACCCCCTTGGGGATGTGCCAGCAACAACAACAAAGGAAGTGTATGCATGCATATAAGTTTAACCAATGGACACAGACACCAGGGGCGGGAGTGAGGGCATGAGTCAGGGAGTGGGGGGCCAATAAGTGGGATGTGCCCTTGGAGATGTGCCCCAAACCAAGTTTTCATGCAACTAAATGATCATGTGAAGGTCTTCAGGAGGAATGGGCCTGATAGACGACCATTTAAGAATGCAGATGGGCCCTAACTGGTACATGCCCCTGACGGGAATCGAACCTGGGACCTTCCAGTCCGCAGGCTGACGCTCTATCTACTGAGCCAAACCAGTTTCGGCTCGCTCACCACTTTTTAAAACACTTCTCTCCCTGTCTCTCTCTCCCTCCCTTCTTCCCTCCCTCCTTTCTTCTCTCTCTCCCTTCTTTTATCATGCAGCTGGGGTTTCATTAAGAGACAACAGCAGCTGAAGCCGGTTTGGCTCAGTGGAGAGAGCTTCGGCCTACAAACTGAAAGGTCCCAGGTTCGAGTCCGGTCAAGGACATGTATCCTGGTTTCGGGCACATCCCCTGTAGGGGGTGTGCAGGACGCGGCTGATCGATGTTTCTCTCTCATTGATGTTTCTAACTCTCTATCCCTCTCCCTTCCTTGTAAAAAACAATATATATATATATATATATATATATTTTTTTTTTAAAGAGACAACAGAAGGCTGGGGTGATTGGGAGATAGGGAGGAAAGAAAGTTGGCAATTGGATAGTG